>FXXK01001596.1:2624-16804 GCA_900184695.1 Betula pendula | reverse complement strand
TCTATAATTTAACTTGCTTCCTTCAATCAATAGAGACAACTTTTGGTGAAATGAGACAATCTTTCACTTTTAGTAGTTATGTATATATTAATTACCCATAAATTTTAGTTTAATAAAAACTATATATATATATATATATGACATGTAGGCCACTTTAAATCTCTTTGTTATGCCCCAATTCCCAACTTAAGTTCTGCTTGTTATGCCCAAATCCCCAACTGCACATTTTTCACAACCTGATGTATCAAAAATGACTCTAAAAATTATTTTGGAATTGACAAAACTTTTTTCCTTTCCCCTATTTGTATATGCTTGAACCCTCCACTATTTGCACTGATGATACTGACGGCTGCTTTGTCATTTATGTTGGAAAATCGTTTTGGACTTGAAACCCACGGCTACACTACTCCACCTCACATTATTGCTTAAGCCTCCGTTGTCCCACGTTAACATGTCACATATATTATTCGCAGACAATAATCAGTAGCTAATTACAGACTAGATTAGCATATGATCTTTTAATAAAGTACTATAATCATTACTAACCAGTGCTTTTAGTAGTCTGATGACTGAGGCAAACTTTGTTCTCTCTATCAGATTTGAAATTACCAAATTAATTGAGGTTCTTTTATTGCTTTTTCAATCTTTTATTATCTTCCAAATCAGATAAACTATTTGTCCTGATATTATTATCTGCACAATTGTGATAATTACTTTTTGAATTTCAAGTGTGATGAAAAAACCTACACCAAATAAGTCTTAGAAAAAGAAAGAAAACAAGTCGAGATAAGTTAAGGTTAAAAGGAGTAGCCGGACCACCTAAAATAAGTTTAGTGGTTGCAAGAAACCTCCATGTCTCATGCTCTCACATAGACGACAATAAAATCATTTTTGGACTTGAAACCCACGGCTACAGTTGTGGTCCCTATAGGCTATACATTCCACCTCACATTAATTATTGCTTTACCTTCAGCATCTGTGTCAAGTTTAAATTTCGACTATAAAATTGATATTATTAATTTCAAATGAAATTGAGTAAATTTTTGTCCAAGTATAGGGGCCTAACCAGTCATCATGCTTGTTCGGACTGTGGGAGATAAAATCATGAGGTTCTTATAAAATACGATCTTCTAATCAAGTCTAAAGAAATTAGGACCATCTTAGATATTTGCAAATATCCTACTCTGATTAATTAGGAATTAACAAACTAAGGTTCTTTTTTATGTTCCCAAATTCCTCTTTCTTGTGGATTAATACTGTATTTACTGTTATTATTTTGCTATGTTTAATAGTTATATGAGTTGTTCAGAATAAGATAAGTAAAGCCAACGGGATGTACGTCTTGACTCTTGAAGTTATATTTACTATTGAAGAATTTCCAAATTGGAAGAATAGGCTTTTTGGGGCCACATGGGGAAAAGATTTATGTTCATGTACATCTAATTACAATACTCTTAAGTGATCTGGAAAAAAAATAGGGGCATTTTGAGAATTTTAACAGAATTTAACGGTGAATCTGGACGGATGGAGGGTAAAGTGAGAGAAGTTATAAGTTCAGGAGTACCAAAGTGAGAGCAAAAAAAGTTCAAGTAAGTATGTCAAAACAGACCAAAGTTTGGAGGGTCTAACTGAAGTTTCCTCAACATTTAAAGTAATCAAATTTTCTCCACAATAGGGATCGCATTGAACTTAAATTGAAAATATGAAAACTAACAAAACCTTAAATTATTCAGATCTAAACTTGAGAAACCGAATTGATGATAAACTCTAAAACGACCAATATGCAATTTTAAAGAAGAAGATTATACACCTATCTTTTACGTGGTCCATGAATTGAAAATATGTCACTCTCCACTTGTAACTAATAACTAATGGACCACAAACTCCCCAAAAACCTGTAATGAAGCCAAGAATAACAATAATTGAAAACCATGGGATTGTATGCCCATTGTCCTCCTTCCCAATGTCTCTATTGTTGCTAACATTTTGGGCACACTCATGTGGAAGTGGGGGTCCACAAAGTTCAGGGTTGCCCTCATATGCAGAGGCATCAAAGCTCTGGAGCTGAGTACTTGATGGTATTGGTCCATGCAAATTGTTGTTTGCAACACTAAAGTCATGCAAGAAATGGAGACTACTTAGTGATGTTGGTATTTCGCCGGACAACCGATTTTCAGAGAGGTCTAATTCTTCCAAGTTTGTGAGCTCAGAGAGTTGGTCTGGAATGTTTCCTGAGAAGTTGTTATGACTGAGATTCAAAGCATGTAGCATCTTCAAACGGCCAATCTCAATAGGGATGTTGCCACTAAGACTATTGCTTTCAACAAATATTGAAGGGTACATGTTTGAGAGAAAGTTGTACTGGGTAGTACCAACAAATATTGGTAAATCCAAATGATTGCTGGCTACTAAAGTCTTTGGTGACACTAATGCTGGCAATGCACAAAGTTCTTTTGGGAATTCACCTGAAATAAGGTTATCCGATAAGTCTAATTGGAAGAGCCTTGGAAGAGTCGACAACCAACCAGGAATTGAACCTGTGATACGATTTGTAGATAGACTCAGGTATTCTAGTTTCTTAAGCTTAGATAGCCATATAGGGATTTGACCAGTCAATTGGCAATAACCAAGAGTCAAAACTTGAAGATTTTCAAATCCATCAAAACCAACTATAGTGTCATCACTTGGCATTGCCTCGTTTAAAAAATTTCCTCCAATGAGGACCACACTGAGTGTCTTGCAACGCATCAAAATCTTAATTGTGCCAGTGATATTGGTTAGCCTATTGTAAGCAAGTGAAAGGAAAGATAAGAATTTTAATTGAAGCACCTCAGGTTGGATTTCTCCCTCTAGTCGGTTGTGGGCTAGTCGAATTGCAATCAAGGACTTGCATGAGTAAAGGCTTATCGGCAAGTTACCGGAGAAGTTATTGGCCCGCAGGTCAATTACGGTAAGTTGATGAAGACTTGAGAAATTAAAGGTAGAGATGTCTCCTTCAAGGAAATTTACTCGTAAAATCAATTTTGTGAGATTTGTGCAATTCACCAAAGATGGGGGGATAGAACCAGTTAAGGAGTTCTCATCAAGGAGTAGGTACTTTAATTTGGAGAGCTTCCCGATATCCACAGAGAGCTTACCACTCAATTTATTGCCATATAACTCAAGGTTGATGAGTTTGGTAAGGTTCACAATGTCACTACTAATGGGTCCTAAAAGATTATTGAAAGGTAAGGAGATTTCTTCTAATCCTGTCGCATTGTATATATCATGAGGAAGCAATCCTGAGAGAAAATTAAAACCTGCTCGAAAAACCTTAAGTTTGGAACATGCCCCTAGTCCATTAGGAATTTGGCCACTATAATTATTATGGGAGAAATCGAGGAACCTGACCAAGGAAGAATTGATGCAAGAAATGGAAGGAAGAGGGCCCATGAAGTTATTGTTGCTGACATTGAGCACGATCAACCTCCATGGTCGTTGAAGGAATGAAGATTGCATTGTCTCGCTGAATTGATTGCTAGATATGTCAACAACTTGAAGGGAGGTAGGCCAACCAGATATGTCTCCAAATAGATGGTTGTAGCTCAAATCAAGGACCTTGAGTTGTTTCAAGGATGAAAACAATCCTTTTGGGAGAGGACCCCAAAGTGAATTGTGGGAGAGATTGATGTGGGAGAGCTGTGTGATGTTTGCAAGAGAGGGAGATATGCTCCCACTGAGGCCTTTAGAAGGTAACCAAATATGGGTGACTTGATGTCTATAATCACAAAAAATGCCTTCCCACTGACAACAATCAATGGAAGACCAATTTAGTCGAGGAGAAGACATAGAATTGAAGGCTAAGGACGAGAGAGAGTCGTGGTCTTTTTGGTTGCAGGCATGATGGGTGGAGAAGATACCAAAGAGAAACAAGGAAAAAAGGAGATGATAAGCCTTTAAATATGGCATGGTTCTTGATAAGCCAAACGGGAAGAAAAATGGTTATGAAGTAGTCTTTAAAGATCACCTTGTATATATAGAGCTCTCATAGTTCTGTACACGTCAACTTTGCCCAAATTGCAAGTTCAATAGGGACATAATTTCTTGAAAAAGTATTGAGTATTTTAGGTCAACTTAAGAAAGAAATAAGTAAATAAAACCACCATGCCCCAAAAACCAAACGGCAAATTCAAGAAATAACAAAAATAAAAAGGAGAATATAATCCGTAAAACATTACCACGACTTAGGTATTAACTAGAAGATGAATACACAAAATTAGGTCGAATTATAAATTGGTTTCTCTAAATTCAGGTTTGTTGTCAAATTTAACCCCTTTAAGTTTCCCGCTAAAAAAGCCCACATCCAATTAGCCATCCCTAATCTAACGACATTGGATCTATTAAGATTCTCCATATTTGAGTCTCCATAACTTATTGGGAGGTTGTGTGACAAATAGAGTTTGTTATGCAATTACCAGGCAAACTGATAGGAAAGAAGGGTCGGTGGCTGATCATGAACAGGTGCTCCTCTTTCTTGTCGTTGTCGGCGACTATGAGTGGAAGAGTAAGGTGTTTGTGCCGAAATGTATGACCAACAAAGTCTTCTCTTAGGATGGGACCGTAGGCTAGGCCCACGATGAGCGAACCAGGCAAACTGATAGGAAAGAAGGGTCATGAGTGGCTGATCATGAACAGGTGCTCCTCTTTCTTGTCGTTGTCGGCGACTATGAGAGGAAGAGTAAGGTGTTTGTGCCGAAATGTATGACCATCAATTTTTAAGTCTTTGCTTAGGATGGGACCGTAGGTTAGATTGATCTTGCCTTGGTGGTCTTGTATATAAGGGTTTGTTTGTTTTTAGGATTTTAAAAATAGTAATTTTAAAATATGTGATTTAAAAATGTAATTTTTAAAAATACAGTTAAGCGTTTTACAAAATTACAATTTGATCTTTAAAATCATAATTTAATTTCTAAAATTGTGTATTTTCAAAAAAGTATCCCTTTGACTGCAAAAAGCTAAATTTTCTACATTTTTAAAAATGCAATTCTAAACTATTCATGAGTTGATCTTATTGGATGAACCACCAGCCCGGTTCTTCGTCCATAGACATCACTCTTACATTATTTTCTTCATCTTTTGTTGGTTTAAGACATTTAATCATTTATTTCTAAAATCAAGTTGTAGCCTGCTATGCTTGTTTTAGTCTCCATCGGCTATCACATTGTGTGGCCTAATAAGCCAGCGACAAATTGTGGGCAAAACAAAAAAATGTCAGCGACAACTTTAAAAGTGCCTGGTTTCAACATTAGACCTTCCGAGCTAGCTACATACAACTTACTCCTATCATATCAATCTGGCTCACCCAAAAATTTGACCGGGAAGTTTTGCCATATGGACTGATTACTATCTTAACTCTCTCACTTAAAAAAAAAAAATAGTTATTCCGTGTCCGAAACGCAAGTCTCTCAATGTATATAACATTAATCACAAAAAATGAAAAATAAATGTACGTGACATTGGGCATCTAGTACCAATGTCCCATTCTCTCACAAGACCCAAGACCCCGTCTTTGTCTGCCTTTTCTAATTGTCTCGATCGATAAACTTACCGGAAATGAATCTATTCTTGATTCTTGCGGTCACGGCTAGCCTGTACCAAAAATGACAAAAAAGTAGTCATACAGTCTTTGTAAATTTGTTGAGCATTTGACGATAATACCTTGGCTCTTTGAACTTTCTACCATGGAGATGTACCCACCTTCTTTGTGGAACGCAAATGATGGCAAAAAAAATCCGCCGTGCCCCGAATCCAAAAGGTAAAATATTCCAGAAAAANGAACAAAAAATAAAAAAGAAGAAATATAAGGAGTAAAAACAAAACCATGACTTAACATAAATTGGTTTAGAGAGCTTGACTAGACCTAAGATGCTAATTAACCTCGAGTCTTTGGAGTTTTTTGGCCATGATTTCAGGGAAAATTATTTGAGTCACCATCATTTGATTTTGACTACAATGCAAAGGTTTTTTCATGTAGTTTCGTCTAACAAAGAATTGCATTGATTGTCAAACTTGGCCTAAATCAAATAAAACCATGACAGATTTTAATTTCAAGCTGAAAATTGAGAGAAAAAAGGCCAAGAATTAAAGACTTGGACGGCATATATAGAAAATGACCAATGCCTACTTTTTTAATTGTCTTCTCTATTGAATTTGAATGTCCCAATTAGGACTAGGTTAGAAGGATCTAGTTGCAGATCAATGCTTGACTTCAGCAGATTTCATTGTATTGTGGAGAAAGTAGCTGTCAAAGACTCATATATGACTCTCAGTACAGCAACAAATTTGAAGAATAATAACTTACCAACACTTTGCTCGAGCATTGGGGTCTGTACAAGAAAAAGAAAAAGAAGATGCACTTCTTTATCAGATTCTCGTTGTATGTACGTAGCAATCCCAAATTGTTAAGTTTTATTCTTCTTGTAAGTGATCTGATTCCAAGAAATTGCTATACAAAGATTCTTCAATTCCTACAAATTAAATCACATGATGGAATCTTAATCTTTCTGTTCTGTTTTCAAATTTTCTTTGAAGAATTGTTTGTTGTCTCTCTTTTTAATATGCCTCGAAAAGCTGTGCAACATATAAAAGCTTAAGCTTTGCTTGTTATGCCCCAATCCCCAATTGCACATTTTCCGCAACTTGATGTATCAAAATGACTCTAAAATTCAGTAAGGGAGGCTATGGTAATGCCGCGTGTGAAAATCTTGAGAAACTGTCACAATCACCATATAATTAAGTTGTGGTTTTTAAACAGATAATTTAATGAGTAATCTATAGAAATCACCGAAAGAAAGAGAAAGAAAACGATCATTGTTGTGCCACTAAGGTATGAGTATATATATAGATCAATTTTAGTACAAAACATGGAGAGCTTAAGAAAACCAAAAAAAAAAAAAAAAAAATGGGCCATGCCCCGAATCAAAAAGGTAAATTCCAGAAAATAACAAAAATAAAAAGAAGAAATATAATGAGTAAAACAAAACCATGACTTAACATAAATTGGTTTATGAACATTCAATTTAGTTCCTGACTTTGAAATAACTTTTGTTCAAGTCCTTCCCTCAGTCCTCGTCAATGCCAGTGAAATTTGGCAACCAAACATTTCATCTTCCAATCAAGTCTAAACGGTGTGCTTAGACAATTTCAAATATCCTGCTCGATCTGATGACTCAGCTGCCAAACTATCTTCATTTTTGGTTCACGAATTCCTCTTCTTTTTCTAGAGCTTGACTAAAAACCTATGATCCACGAATTCCTCTTCAGTTTTATGGTCACCATCATTTGATTTTGATTACAATGCCTACTATTTTGGCTTCTTATTGAATTTGCTTGACTTATCAGCAGTCAATTTTATTAAATTGTGGAGAGAGTAGCTGTCAAAGACTCTCGCAGCAAAAAATTTGAAAATCTTAATTCCATCTAGACACGCTTTTCCCCTCTTGGATCTTGTAAGAACAAAAATAAATAAATAAAAATAAAATAAAATCGTTGCAAAAGAGCGCTCTTGATGTTATGCATTTGAGCATCACAGTTTTTTTCAAATTAAAAATGGTTGGAAATTTTGGCACATTTGGAGCTTTAATTTAGAAGAGAATATGATAGAGCTAGCATACAAGTGAAATTGCATTTCTGCGCACTGCTTTTTAACTTGTTCTCTATTCACATTTCAGGAAGAATTGTTTGTTGTCTCTCTTTCTATTATGCATCGAAAAAGCTGTGTATAAAAGCATAAGATGTGCTTGTATGCCCCAATCCCGAACTGCACATTTTCCACAACTTGATGTATCAAAATGACAATAAAATTCAGTGAGGGAAGCTATGCTAATGCCGCGTGTGAAAATCTTGAGAAACTATCACAATCACCATATAATTAAGTTGTGGTTTTTCACTGCGGACCAACAGCAAATGGCATAACAAACATTTGAAGTAACCAAGATTTATTAATCACATTGAACACAAATTGAAAATATGAAAACTAACAAAACCTTAAATTATTCGAATCTAAACTTGAGAAACCAAATTAATGACAGACTACTCTAAAGTGACCAATATCTAATTTTAAAGAAAAAAATTATACACCTATCTTTTAGGTGGTCCATGAATTGGAAATATGCAACTCTCCACTTATAACTAATAACTAATGGACCACAAACTCCCCAAAAACCTGTAATAAAGCCAAGGACCACAATAATTGGAAACCATGGGATTCTATACCCATTGTCCTCATCCCGAATGTCTCTGTTGTTGCTAACAATATAGGCACACTCATGTAGAAGTGGGGGCCCACAAAGTTCAGGGTTGCCCTCATATGCAGAGGCATCAAAGCTCTGGAGTTGAGTGCCTGATGGTATTGGTCCATGCAAATGGTTGTTTGCAACATTAAAATGAGCCAGGAAATGTAGACTACTCAATGATGCTGGTATTTCGCCGGACAACCAATTTGCAGAAAGGTCTAATCTTTCCAAGTTTGTGAGCTCAGACAATTGGTCTGAAATTTTTCCTGAAAAGTTGTTATGACTGAGATCTAGAAAATGAAGCAACTTTAAACGGCTGATCTCAACAGGGATGTTACCATTAAGATTGTTACTTCCAACAAGTATTACCGGTCGTAGGCTTGAGAGAAAATTGAACTGGATAGTACCTCTTGTGTACAAAAATATTGGTAAATCAAAATGAGTGTTGTCTACTTGAGCTTTTGGTGACACTAACGCTGGCAATGCACAAAGTTCTTTTGGAAATTCACCTGAAATGAGGTTATTAGAGATATCAAAAGAGAAAAGCCTTGGAAGAGTCGACAACCAACCAGGAATTGAACCTGTGATACGATTGGTAGTTAGATTAAGGTATTCTAGATTCTTAAGCTTAGATAGCCATCTAGGCAATTGACCAGTCAGTTGGCAATCAGCAAGACTCAAGACACGGACATTTTCAAATCCATCATAACCAAAAACATTTTCATCACCTGGTATTGCCTCGTGTTGAAAATTCCTTGCAAGGAGAACTACATTGAGTGTCTTGGAACGCATCAAAATCTTGATTGCGCCAGTGATATTTTTTAGCTCATTGGCACAAAGTGAAAGGAAAGATAAGAATTTCAATTTAAGCACCTCGGGTTGGATTTGTCCCTCTAGTCTGTTGTAGGCTACTCGAATTGCAATCAGGGACTTGCATGAGTAAAGGGTTGTTGGCAAGTAACCAGAGAAGTCATTGAACCCCATGTCAATTATAGTAAGTTGATGAAGACTAGAGAAATTAAAGAAAGAGATGTTTCCTTTAAAGAAATTGATCCGTAAAATCAGATGTGTGAGACTAGTGCAATTCATCAAAGATGGGGGCAAAGAACCTGTTAAGGAGTTCCTATCAAGGAGTAGGTGCTTCAATTTGGAGAGCTTTCCAATATTCTCAGGGAGCTTGCCGCTCAATTTATTTCCATATAATTCAAGGTTGGTGAGTTTTGTAAGGTTCACAATGTCACTACTAATGGGTCCTAAAAGATCATTGGAAGGTAAGGAGATTTCTTCTAACCCAATCGCATTGTATATATCATCAGGAAGCGATCCTAAGAGAGAATTAAAACCTGCCCGAAAAACCTTTAGTTTGGAACATGCTCCTAGTCCACTAGGAATATGGCCACTATGCTGATTATAGGAGAAATCGAGGAGCTTAACAATGGTAGAATTGACGCAAGGAGATGAAGGAATAGGGCCTGTGAAACTATTGTTGCTAACATTAAGCTCAATCAAGTTCCATGCTCGTTGGAGGAATGAAGATTGGATCGCCCCATCGAAGTGATTGCTAGATATGTCAATTATTTGAATGGAGTCAGGCCAGCTAGATGTATCCCCAATATCTCCAAATAGATGGTTGTAGCTCAAATCAAGGGTCTTGAGTTGAATCAAGGACGAAAACAATCCATTAGGGAGAGGACCCGAAAGTGAATTATGGGAGAGATTAAGGTGAGAGAGACGTGTGAGGTTTTCAATAGAGGGAGATAAACTCCCATTGAGACCTTTAGAAGGTAACCAAATATGGGTGACCTGACGTTTATGATCACAAGAAATGCCTTCCCAATGGCAACAATCAATGGAAGACCAATTTAGTGGAGGAGAAGATGTACGGTTGAAGGCTAAGGACAAGAGAGAGTCGCGGTCTATTTGGTTGCAGGCATGATTCGTGGAGAAAATGCCAAAGAGAAACAAGGCGAAGAGGAGATGATAAGGCTTTAAATGTAGCATCACTCTTGTTTGAAATGCCAAACCAGAAGAAAAATGGATATGAAGTACTTTGCCCAAATGGTAAGTATATATAGTGATGTCAACTGAGTGTTCTGTACACGTCAACTTTGCCCAAATTGCAAGTCCAGTGAGGACATCATTTCATGGAAAATAATCGAGTTCACCAAGTGTTACTATTAAATCGAAGTCCACATTTTCATAAGCTGCCATAATTTGCAGTTGGGAAGGGTCTTCGTCAATGCCAGTTGCTCCACTAAGAAAACAGAATTCTCATCTCTTAAGGCTGGGAATCCTTGAATCTGACCAAGGTTGAATGGAGGAAATATTTCTTACTTGAAAGCATGCACATGCCTTGTTTGATAATTTCTCTATAGTTTAGCAAAACCTTCTAAGCTAGCTGAGGCGAAGCTTAATTGAGCATGAAGGAAGTCTGAAGATTTGTGATATTTATATTTAAGAGACCTACCCCCCAAAGGTTGTCTGAGTTAATTTAGAAATGAGAGCTTTGTTGTTTTTTCACACGGGTCGCAACCTTAGTCCACCTTGGGAAGTAGGCTAACAAGAATCTCCAGGACTTGAGAGTACTGAGGTTTTTGCTCTTTCCAGCTTTAGACACCCATCAGAAATTTTTAAAGTTGTATCTAATGTTTTACACATCGATTTGGGAAGCAGAAAGGAACTCATGGTATAAGATGGGACAGCAATTAATTGCTACGTACAGATTTGATGAGAGTGATGCGGCCAACTTGAAAAAGGATTTTTTTTTTTTTTTTTTTTTTGGACCTATTGAGAAGAATGGGAAGCCCCAAGTATTTGGCCTTAGAGCAACAATCTTGTTAAATAATCACTTATTCCAAAAGTTTAAGCTGATAGGAAGAAATAAATTTAACCATTTAATTAATACTTTGACAGAATTAGCTAAAATGGATTGCTATCTAAAATTTAGAAAGAATCCCTCGAAAAACGCACACATCTGATTAGCCATCCCTAATCTAACGATATTGGACGTATAAAGATTTTCCAAATTAAATTTTTGAGTCTATATTGCAATTTGAGGTTCCATAACTTCTTGGGAGGTCGTCTGACAAATAGAGTTTGTTTTGCAATTACCATCTCCCCTGTTTTCCAACTGGAAAATTGCAGCAACGCCTTTTGTTTCATAAGAAGTGATTTGCTTTAGTTTTCTTAGCTACCCTTTTGTGTTATGATTAATAGGATACCCAACCAACGACGAGAACTAAATTATTCAAATTAAAACTTGAGAAACCAAATTATGTAATTTACGGAAAGATTATGGATTCATAACCTTCTGTGCAATCTGGCTAAATGTAATTGAAGGCAGCTAATGAACTTTCAAAAGTTTGATAGTTTGGGATGAATTTCCAGTCCAATATTCTTCCCTGCCCTTGGAATCCTTCGGATTAAAATTCTTTGCTTTAATGATGGTATTTAGAACTTCGTGCAAAATATTAACATATTAATATGACTTGGAACTCTAAAGTCTGAAAGAAATCACGATGAAGTGAAAATTGAGAGGAAAATGACCAAGAACTAAAGACTTGGAATGGATAGAAAATGACCAATGCCTACTTTGTTTTCACTTTTCTATTGAATTTGTTGTTGGGCGGTCCCTCTTATGTGAGATGCTGACAAAGGGCTGCTTTGTCCTGCACCTAGTCAGAGAGGTCATGCACAAATGCGTGACCCTCTTGACTGAAGAAAGAAAGAACGACCCGGTAGAATACAGACCCAAAAAAGAGAAAAAAACAAAAACCAAAAAAAAAAAGAGAGGGAAATTCAAAGAAGAGGGTGTGCGATAAAACAGTGAGAGGGACCAGAAAAAATTTGAGTTTTTCTCTTAACCATTCTGTCAGAGATTGGAGGATCGATTTTAATGAAATTTTAGTATGTTGTTCCTGCCGACGAGAGCTATGTATAGACCGGTATCGATCATTGGATTTCCTCTTTAGTTGCTTGGTTGCTCATATCCCCTTGGTGTGTCTTTGTTCTTGTAGGAATCCACAAATGTATGTGTTCTTGATGCATTGGTAGCTTATAGATATTGTTATAAAGAAGACGTTTGTAAGCTCATTATTATTGATAGTGGAAGATTTAACTTAACTAGATCGCGTGATTTTTTCCTTTACACCGGAAGATTTTTCACATACAAATTTTGGTGTCTTGCTTATCCCCTGTGCATTTGTGATTGTTGTTCACCCATAACATTTGTTACAGGATGCTTGACTTCAGGAGTCAGCAGATTCATGGTGCTATGGAGAGAGTAGCTATCAAAGACTCAAACACCTTTAGAAGACTTCTTGGTCACCGGTGACTTTGACTCTCACAGCACCAAATTTGAAAATATTCTCCATCTTGTCAAAATGCTGAGACACAGCTTATTATTGTTAGAATATATTATAAAATTTGATCTCAGAAATTTGATTGTAATCTCTTATAATAAGATTTGATTATTTTTAAATCTAATTTGATTTGATATTCTCTACCATTTTGTATTATCTTCACCTCTCTATAAATAAAGAAATTTTGTATGATAAACTTTATAGGTCATAGATCCTGTTAGAATATACGGAAAATATAATATATTTTCCGTATATTTCATATTTGGGTGATATTGTAATATTCTTTATTTATGGTTGATTGTAATTACCAAACTTATATTCATCATCTACCCTATAAATAGGGACCTTTGTATTGTAGGCAAAATCAAGTTAATGAGCACAATGTAGCCCTAAGAGCCCTTCAGAGTGGTGGACTTAAGTGTCTAACATCGAACCACCCGTAATTCTCTGTATCTCTTTCTCTCTCTTACTTCCGCTATTATTTCTCATATTTTAGTATTCCGCACATATTTTAACATGGTATTAGAGCCACCTTCTTGAGGCCTTCAAGAAACATCCTTAGTGTTTCTTCCAACAACCTCACTGTTCCGGTCATCCTCTCTCTCTGTTTACACTGCCCTTCACGGATTTTAGCCTTCCAGGCCTTTTCTCACACTGTACGACACATGTATGAGAAGCTTGGAAGCAGATCTAAACAACCCCGTCGGAATCAGCTCAAACTCACTTTCCACGCGCTCTCACGAGCCGCCACAAAGTCTCCGTCCTTCTTCCCACGCGCTGCTCTCTACCTGTTCAGCCACGCGCCGCTACGCTCCTCCACTCACCTCAGAAGTTGCACCATTCAATAGATCTGCCCTCGTCCGTCCAGATCTGCCAAGAAATTTGTCATCGGAATCTCCACGCGCTGCAACGCGCGGCCTCCCTGTTCAGATGCTCCGGCCATTCTCTCCACGCGCCGCCCCCACCAGCCTTTTGCAGAAAAGAAACCCGGATTCAAGATCAGAGGCCGCCGATCTACAGCACTGCCTTCAGCACTCTCCCTGAGGACCTCGAACGCGCCTCCACGCGTAGTGGCCGGATCTCTGTTTGAATAACCAGTGCTCCACGCGCCGTCACATCCACCACGCGCCGCTACCGTCAGCCGTTGTCAGAAGTGGACACCACCATCCAGATCGAAGGCAGCCGATCTGCAGAAGCGTCTCTAGCACGCGCTCTAACGAAGGTTCACGCACGGCCAAGCGCCACCACATGATAGCTCTCCCAGTTAAGTTCATCTTTAGTTTGGCAGACTCTGCTGCACCAGATCTAAACCCAAAACGGGCTCACCATGCTATCATGTACATGCTTGTAGCTGATTCGTACCCGTGAGACCAAGCTCACAAACCTGGTCTTGGACACGCCTGCACCAAATCTTTGTCTTCTCCAAATAAGTCTCACAGCCTCTATGCTGTAGACACCTGCACTAGATCATGCCTTTTTAGCCAAGCTCACAAGTCCTATAGTGTTCTCGCCCACGCTGGATCCAAGTCAGTTGATAAAAAAAAAA
>FXXK01001595.1:12446-28458 GCA_900184695.1 Betula pendula | reverse complement strand
GGAACATTTTCGGGACCCCCCGGGACATTTTTGGGACTTGCCCAGGACAACATTGAGACGTCACCAGGACCTGATCGAGACATCGCTGGGGTACACCCGGGACATTTTTAGGACCTGCCCGAGATATCTTCGGGACCTGCCCGAGACAATTTATATTAATTTTTTAAAATTGTGCATAAAAAATAATTTTTTTTGGTTAATATGATTGGTTGAAAATATAAAAAAATATTTGCAATTTTCTGTGCGTGCCAAACAACGGAAAATATTTTCGACGAAAATCAATTTCTCTGAAACCATTTTCTGATGAAAATCATTTTACGTCGAAACAAACGGGGCTTTAATTTAAAATTTTGGAAAGACCGATGATTTAACGTGGTAAAAAAAAAAAAAAAAGATGAAAATAATGATTTAACGTGGCAAAGGCAAATGTCTTGTTTAGGATATTTTTCAATTTTTCTTAGATAAGATAGATGATTATGTATGAAACTCTTTGATTTTTTAAATACATAAGGAATCTATGGAAGCATCTCTTAAAGAATAACTAATAAAAATATGGGTTGTATCTCAGCTGGATACACCTTGGATAATGCCAAAGATGGTGTGAGATACTAAGAATAAATAGTAATAAAAGAATACTCTTCCTTAAATTCTTAAAGGAATATATCCTAAGAGACAACAACACACTTTTAAGTAAGTGCGGATTGGATGTTGGATCTTTTAAGAATTAAGGTATTTGGAAAGATATATAATCTTGTTAAGGAAGACGTTGATCTACGTCCAGATCCTACGAATAACATTATATCCAAGGAAAGAGTAAGGAAATTCTAAAAGATCCCTCATATACTAACAATATAACTCTTAGGACAATTTCAATAGTGGAGGTATACCTCTAATTAAGGCTGAACCACGACAAATTCTTGTATCTTCTTTTTATTTTTATTTTTATTTATTTTTAATTTTATCAATTTATATTTCATTACAATTTTCTACGCTTGCAAGTTGCAGTGATGATGGGATAAGATGAAGAACAATTGATGGCAAAGAAAATGTAATCCAATTTCAAGACGAGAAAGACTTTAGGTGTGAGTGTGAATCACATGAATGACTTCATGACTTTCTTATTGTCATTTTCTCTAATTTCTTACACGGGAACAAATTTATGACTTTCTTATCACAAATGAATTCCGATTGCTTACAAGAAATGTCAAAGAATTGAAATTAAGAGCTTTTTGTTCCCCGTGTTCAGATTGGATATCTATGATGATGATGTATTAAAGGATGTTCACACCAT
Source organism: Betula pendula (assembly GCA_900184695.1). Classification (NCBI taxonomy): domain Eukaryota; kingdom Viridiplantae; phylum Streptophyta; class Magnoliopsida; order Fagales; family Betulaceae; genus Betula; species Betula pendula. The sequence goes on along the minus strand of FXXK01001595.1, from coordinate 27,167 downwards.
TACAACTGTGGTCATCCCCACACCATATAATCCATGAAAGGGAAATAGTGCCATTCTTGATGAAGAGGTACATGCCTATCTATAAATACTCAAGGGGTTGGAGGACGAAATTCATTTCAGTTTTTCGTTAACTATTTCTCTTTGTTTTTCTCATGGATTTCCGACCTAATAGGATAAATCCTTCCAAACACTTGCATTCATTTTATTTTAAAATTCCTTCAAATAAATTATCAGGATAAATCAAGTCTTTGGGAGTTGAGCCTACCTTGTGAACCCCTTTCCCTTTTTTTCATTTCTCACCAACTCTCCTTTGTGTCATGGCTGCTGTCGGAACATCAAGATCTCCTGAAGCCTTCTTTTCTTCATCTTCTTCCCTCCATCCCAACTGGATCTACGACGTCTTCTTGTCTTTCAGAGGCGAAGATACACGCAAGAACTTTACCGACCACCTCTACTTCGCTTTGAGAGATGCCGGAATCAAAATATTTAAAGATGACAATGAGCTCCGAAGAGGAGAATATCTTGCATCTGAACTTCTACGAGCAATTCAAGGATCCAGAATTTCTGTCATCGTTTTCTCAAAGAACTATGCGACTTCGAGGTGGTGCTTAGAGGAACTTGTGGAGATCATTGAGTGCCGCCGAACTTTGACTCAACTAGTTCTGCCTATATTTTATGATGTTGAGCCATCAGATGTGAGGAATCAGACGAGTAGTTTTGCGGAAGCATTCACGAAGCATGAAGAACATTACTTGTTGGACAAGGATAAAGTTCTCAGGTGGAGAAGAGCTCTGCGTGAGGCTGCTGATTTGTCAGGGTGGGATCTAAGAAAAACTGCAAATGGGTAAGTTCGTATACGTAATAGTTTTGTTTTTCACCTACAATATTTTAGTACATTTTATAGTATCACATTACAATATGTTTTCTATAAATACATATATTATAATATAAACATTAAAAAAAAAATCCAACGTATAGTCATATATATTGGACGTTACAAACAATAGAAGTAAGCTTTTTGGGTGGAACCACCTCAAAACTCTTCGCCTATCTCTTTCTCATTTTTCACGTAGTTTCTTGTTTTTATTTATTCTACTTCATATTCCATCAAATTAATTTTACTGCAAAAAACAATAATATTAATAATATGAATTAACCATATAACTTGTACTTTGATCTTGAATTTGAACAAATCTGTCTTATTGACATAGATAGGCTAGGCCCAATAAACTACATATTCGTGCAAGTCCCACGTAACAGTCGCCTAGATATTTAAGATTTTGACAGTACATATAGGCAAACGTGTAGGAAATATGGTCTGCATAAGGTGGAACGAGTGAGTTTCGATTCACAGGAAAAAAAAGGACATATTGAGCAAGATGAATTAATCTTTAGAAATGATCCATCTTGAATAGAATAGAAAAAAAAAAAAAAAAATAGAAGAAATGATCCATCTTACAAGGTTTAGTATAGAATAGATCGCTTAGGGGGCAGTTTTAGTTCAATAATATATATATATATATATATATATATTGCTTGTTCACATGTAAGTCATTTTTATACTAAATTCACATAAGGATTTTAAGCTTTAAGGAAGTAAAGAGTAATGTTATTCTTTATATTCATTTGTCATGCCTACGGGTCACATTATAGTGGCTGATGTAGTTTATTTTAAGTGGCTAATACTTTTGTTTTTAACTTTTTATTTTTTGTTTTTAAATGATTGACATGAGAAGCTATTTAAAACACGTCATGTCAACCGATATAATATGAGTGTGTTAAATGAATATGAACAGTAGTAATACTCGAAACTTAATTGAAACAATTACAGCTACAAGCAACAATTGTACACATTAGGTTGGGAATTTTTGTTTTAAGGGGGCATCACATACAAACAAAAATGTATTCGACTATGTTCATTAAAATGTTTTGGGGTCAATGGTTTGTCTTCAAATATAGGTACATATTTTTTTGTCAATTTTATTGAAGATTTTTTTACCTTTATTTTAAGGTAAATGTAAAATAAATCTTTGAGCAAACGTGCTTTACAGATAACTCCATAGTTTTTTTTTCTTTTTTTTTTTTCACAATTTTCAATTGGGTCCTTCCATGTGTCCCCTTTCTTTTTCTTTTTTTCTTTTTTTTTCTAAGATTTTAATTTTTTAGATTTCAAATTTTTTAAATGTTCAATTTTCTTTTTAGAATTTATTTTTTAATAAATAAAAAAATGAATAATTTCACTTAATCCTGAATTGTCATCCCTGAATTGTCACTCCTTTTGCAATGTCCCCCAAAGTTCAAGATATCTCAATTTAGTGTATCAAATTTTCAATTGTTTGCAATGTCCCCAATCCGTTAGGGTTCTTTGTTAAATCAAACGTCAGAAGGAATGAAATGACCTTTATACCCTTAAAAATTTTACAAAATTTCAAATTTACCCCTAATTACAAATAAAAAATTGTAAAAAAAGAAAAAAAAAAAAAAAAGAACCCACGTTGGGTCACGAGAAAACCCACGGTCGTGACCAAGCCAAAGGACACCGAACCCACGGCGAGGTCTGAAGGTGACCTAGCCGTGGGTCACAGCCAAACCCACAATAGGGTCTGGTGACCTATGAGTCACTTGTTAATTAACTAAAGTAAATTTTTAATGCAAAGAGTCTAAAAATTGATTTCATCAACAAAATATAATATTTAGTTAAAGTAGACAAATATTAAAAGAGTTTGATATTTAGTAGTTTAGAAAAGTGGCTAGCTAAATCAACTAAAGTAGATTTTTAGAGTTAAATTTAGAGAAATTTTAACAAATTCATTGTGAATGCTCTTAATTTTTTAAAAATTAAAAATTTTAAAATCAATAAATTTAGGGATTTAGGTAATTTCCCACCCTTTAATAAATCTTAACAGAGAGGAGACATTGCAACAATTGAAAGTTTGATACACTAGATTAAAAGATTTTGAACTTTGCAGGAACATTGCAAAAATGGTGATAATTTAAGAGAGTAAATGAAGTTATTTCTAAAAAAAATTATTTTAACCTAAGGAAAAAAAAAAAAAAAACCTAGGGAGTCATCTGTAAATACATGTTTACTCAAAGATTTATTTTATATTTACTCTTTTATTTTATAAAGCACAAATCAAAGATTTTTAGTATCTTTAAGCAATGCAAAGCGCAAGTCAAAAATCGGACTAGAAGAATAGTAAAAAATTTTAGGTCAGATAATGGACTCGAGTATAAAGATTTTGAGTTCTTAGAGTTTTGCAAAATAGAGGGCATTATTGGTCACTTCACAATTAAAGGGACACCATAACATAATGGAATTACTGAAATGATGAACAAACCTTGTTAAAAAGGTGAAATGCCACATTGTCAAGAAATTTATGAGCTGGAGTAATTAATTATATACATATTTCATCACAAACTGATCTCCATCTGCAACAACATATTTTAAAGTTCTAGAAGAATTAAGGACCAATAAATATCGTTTCCCTACCTATTTTCATGTCCTAAATGGAGAGTAGTCAAAGTTAGATCCAAGATCAAGAAAAGTGGTTTTTTTTTTTTTTTTTTTTTTTTGTTTTTTGTTTTGAGAGTGACATCAAGTGTTTTCGGCTATGGGATCCGACTTCAAAGAAGAAAGTTGTTAATAAATATGTTATATTTGATGAGACTATACGGTGAGGAAGAATGAAGATGAAGTGTCAATTGACAGCCATAAAAGGAAACAAGTTGTGGAGCCGGAGTTTGATTATTAGAATTGACCCATTGACAAAAGTGATAATGAAAGATTCATAGCACCAAATGGAGCCTTATTTTGTAACTAAAGGCAAAGAGAAACATAATTGAAAGGCGACGTAGATGAATGATTTTGAGGATATGGTTTCTATTATCTAGGAATCTAATAGTGAAGATCCATTATACTCTCATGATGTTATCATAGGGAAAGAGAGTAAAATTAGATAGTGAGTATGTTTAAAAACACGAGTCATTATAAAAAAAATAAAAAAAGTAAAACTTGAAAATTGCCCAAGTGAAAGAAGGTTGTAGAGAATAAATGAGTCTACAAGAGGAAGAGTTAGTTAAGCAAGTTTTGTGGCCAAAATTACTAACAAAGGAATATAGTGTTATGACTAAACCAACTCTTGTGCTCATCTCAAGTATTGCTTGAACCTGACTGATAGTTGTAGTTTGTGATTGCCTTTAGAGACTTTGACAGAGATGACTTGAGCGATTATATATCATCATAGTTGATAGAATTCAAATCATGGTGGAAATTTATTGATGTGATTTGATATTCCGTCAAATCATGTGGGCACAAGTTTTGTTTCTCTTCCTAGTAGGTAGGAGTACTAGGTTAAAAAAGCCTAGCTGACCTGGTTTATTTTGACCTACCTTTGGCATACATATAGGCCACCTTTTATTTTTGAGACATAAAGATTGGAAAGAACTAAAATCGTTGTACTAGAGAAAAATAAAATGAAGAAAATCCTTTACAACTGTGATACAAATTAAAAACCTTAATTACTTTGGAAGCTGCAGTATTAGTTTGAAAAGAGTGTCACGTAGAAGAAAAACACTACTCTTTGCCGTAGAATTAAAAGCAAGAGGAATTCTTTTTGTCTTGTGTGAGAGAATGAGGTTTTGAGTGTATTGGATTTTGAGTTTGAATGATATTTCTTTACTACTCTTTTGTACTCTAATTCTTTGGTTAATAGATTTTTTTCTTTCTACTCTCCACTCATGTACATACCTTACATCAAGGGAATCACAAAATTCTTGTACTATTGTGTGTGCTCATTTTGTGTTATTTATTGTGATCATGATTTATTGCACAATAGTTACCGGCTAATTACCAAGTGATATTCATCTATTTGTTATGGATTCATGTACTTATAACATAATTCTATGGTATAATAATTTAGTTTCTTCAAACATTGCCCCAGTAGTATCGTAAATGCTAATGAGTTTAGGATAATGGCCAAAACTAATGTGTTCTAAGTTTTTACATATTTGTGTATATGAAATTTATATTTCAATTCGCTCTTGTAAAATGTGACTCTACCTAACTTCTTAAAATAATTTATAGGCATGAAGCAAAGTTTATCAGGAAAATTGTTGAAGAGATTTCAAGAGAACTGAACAACACACGCTTGTTTATAGCACTCTACCCAGTTGGAGTAGATTCGCGTGTTCAAGAAGTAACGTTTTGGCTAAATGTCGGAGCTAAGGATATTCGCCTAGTAGGAATCTTGGGAATGGGCGGAATTGGAAAAACAACCATTGCTAAAGCCATTTATAACCAATTTTTTCATGGATTTGAAGGTAAAAGTTTCCTTGCAAATGTTAGGGAAACTTCCAAGGAATCTAGGGGTCAGGTTCATCTCCAAGAACAACTTCTTTTTGACATCTTGAAGACAAGCGAGATAAAGATAAGCAGTGTTGATAGAGGAATTAATATGATTAAAGAAAGACTTTGTAATAAAGCAATACTTGTGATACTTGATGATGTAGATCAAATGGAGCAACTAAATGCCATATGTAGAAGGCGTGACTGGTTTGGTCCGGGAAGTAGAATTATTATAACGACGAGAGATGAGCATCTGCTAAAAGAGCTAGAAGTGGATAGCATACATACAGTTACAGCAATGAACGACAATGAATCGCTTGAGCTCTTTAGTTGGCATGCCTTTAGGAGTAGTTATCCTACTGAAGATTATACTGATTTGTCAAGAAGTGTTGTTGCTTATTGTGGAGGATTGCCACTAGCTCTTGAAGTTTTGGGCTCATTCCTTTTCTCTAGGACCATGTCAGAATGGAAAAGTGCATTAGATAAATTGAAGAGGATTCCTCATGAGCAAATTCAAAATAAACTTAGAATAAGTTTCGATGGACTAAGCGACAATACTGAAAAGGATATATTCCTTGACATATCATGTTTTTTCATCGGAATGGACAAAGACTATGTTGTAAAAATATTGGATGGCTGTGGTTTTTTTGCAAAGATTGGAATTAGTGTCCTTATTCAACGGTGTCTTCTTAAAGTTAATGGGACAAACGAATTTACGATGCATGATTTGCTTCGAGACATGGGAAGAGAAATCATTCGTGAAAAACACCCCAACGAACCTGGGAAATGGAGTAGATTATGGCTGCATGAGGATGCATTTGATATTTTGACAAAGCACGAGGTAATAATAACTTTCTCGATTGGAAGTTTGAAAGAAAAACAGAACATTTTATTCTATAATATATGTGTTATTTGGGAAGCAAATGCATAATAATTCACGCAAATCACATGCCCTAAGAGTGTAATCCCTATGTTTCTTTTTTTTAAAATAGGAATACTTGTTTTCTTTGCTAACATCATTCAATTGTTTTTGTAGCTGCAAACATGATTACATTATACTAAGCAAGGTGAGAAAAATGAAATAATTAACAAGATAGCATTTTTGTCAGCCAAAATTGTTAAAACCACCACTTATATCAAAAGCCCAAGTTTATAAGAAATAGAATTTAATCATTTAATTAATATTCTAATACTTTAATAAGTGAGACCAATATATCAAATATTTAATTGAAATAAGAGGTGAATTATGGAGACAAGTTTCAAGCTCAGAACTTTTGCTTTAATACCATATTAAATCATCAATTGCTTCAAAAGCTTGATTCTATGTTAAAATCAATTATCCTAAAAGCTTATGTGATAAATTGGGATGATCACTTGTCTCATGCAATTCTTGTTTTTTTGCAGGGTACAGATGCAGTTGAAGGACTTACTTTAGAATTTCCAAGTCTAAGTAAGGTGGATTTCAATTCAATAACATTTATTAAGATGCAGAGACTGAGATTACTCCAACTTGATCACGTACGACTCACTGGAGACTATAAATATCTTTCCAATGAATTAAGGTGGCTCCGTTGGCATGGATTTCCTCTAAATTTTATGCCAAATGACTTTTACCCAAGAAACCTAGTTGTGATTGACTTGCAATATAGCAATCTCAAAAGAGTTTGGAAAGTTTCTAAGGTACAATAATCAATGATTTTTTTTTTGGTTCTAGGCTCTAATATTGTGTTTTCCTTTCTTTTTCACAGTTTATTTTCTGATTTGTTTAACAGTTGCTTAAGAAGATGAAAATTCTAAATCTCAGTCACTCTCATTATCTGAGCCAGACCTTTGACTTTTCAAAACTCCCAAATCTTGAGCAATTAATACTCGAAGATTGTACAAGTTTGTTTGAAGTTCACCACTCCATTGGAAATCTTAGTAATCTTGTGTTGGTGAATTTGAAAGATTGCAAATGCCTTAAAAGTTTGCCAAGGAGTTTCTATAAGTTGAAGTCTCTGGAAACTCTCATTCTTTCTGGGTGTTCTAAAATGAACAATTTGACTGACAACTTGGGGGAGATGGAATCATTGACAACTCTTCTTGCAGACAAAACTGCCATAAGACAAGTGCCTTTTAGTATAGTGCGACTGAAGAACCTCAAATATCTATCTCTAGGTGGGTGTAAAGGATCACCGTTTAAGTCATTGCCTTCACTCTTTTGGTCCTGGATATCACCAAGGAAGAGTCCCAAGTCAATCAATCTACTGCCTGCTACACTACAAGGCTTGAACTCACTTACACACTTATGTCTCTGGGAGTGCAATTTATCAGATGACGCAATTCCTATAGATCTTTGGAATTTATGTTCTCTTCAAATTTTAGATTTAAGATGCAATAGTTTTGAAAGCCTATCAGCAAGCCTAGGTGGTCTTTCGAAACTTCAAGATCTTAGATTGGATAGTTGCAGAAAACTTAAATCAATTCCAGATTTACCAGCAAGTTTGATTTTTTTAGATGCAAGAAACTGCACAGCACTGGAAAGAATTTCGGAGCTATCAAAGCACTCAAATATGAATGGTTTGTACCTCACTAACTGCCATAACTTAGTCGAAATTACAGGTTTGGATAAGCGGTCGAACCCTATTGTAATGATTGACATGAGAAGCCTATTTAAAACACAGTCATGTCAACCGATATAATATGAGTTGTGTTAAATGAATATTGAACAGTAGTAATACTCGAAACTTAATTGAAACAATTACAGCTACAAGCAACAATTGTACACATTAGGGTTGGGAATTTTGTTTTTAGGGGCACATCACATACAAACAAAAATTGTATTCGACTATGTTCATTAAAATGTTTTGGGGTCAATGGTTTGTCTTCAAAATTAGGTACATATTTTTTTGTCAATTTTATTGAAGATTTTTTACCCTTTATTTTAAGTAAATGTAAAATAAATCTTTGAGCAAACGTGCTTTACAGATAACTCCATAAGTTTTTTTTTCTTTTTTTTTTTTCACCAATTTTTCAATTGGGTCCTTCCATGTGTCCCTTTCTTTTTTTTTTTCTTTTTTTTTTCTAAGATTTATATTTTAGATTTCAAATTTTAAATGTTCAATTTTCTTTTTAGAATTTATTTTTTAAATAAATAAAAATGAATAATTTCACTTAATCCTGAATTGTCCATCCTGAATTGCTCACTCCTTTGCAATGTCCCCAAAGTTCAAGATATCTCAATTTAGTGTATCGAATTTTCAATTGTTTGCAATGTCCCCAATCCGTTAGGGTTCTTTGTTAAATCAACGTCGAAGGAATGAAATGACCTTTATACCTTAAAAATTTACAAAATTTCAAATTTACCCCTAATTACAAATAAAAAATTGTAAAAAAAGAAAAAAAAAAAAAAAAAAGAACCCACGTTGGGTCACGAGAAAACCCACGGTCGTGACCAAGCCAAAGGACACCAAACCCACGGCGAGGTCTGAAGGTGACCTAGCGTGGCGGTCACAGCCAAACCCACAATAGGTCTGGTGACCTATGAGTCACTTTTAATTAACTAAAGTAAATTTTAATGCAAAGAGTCTAAAATTGATTTCATCAACAAATATAATATTTAGTTAAAGTAGATAAATATAAAAGAGTTTATTTAGTAGTTTTAAAAAGTGGCTAGCTAAATCAACTAAAGTAGATTTTAGAGTTAAATTTAGAGAAATTTTAACAATCATTGTGAATGCTTTAATTTTTTAAAATTAAAAATTTTAAATACAATATAATTTAGGGATTTAGGTAATTTCCCACCCTTTAATAAATCTCTAACAGAGAGGAGACATTGCAAACAATTGAAAGTTTGATACACTAGATTAAAAGATTTTGAACTTTGGCAGGAACATTGCAAAAATGGTGATAATTTAAGAGAGTAAATGAAGTTATTTCTAAAAAAATTATTTTAACCTAAGGAAAAAAAAAAAAAAAACCTAGGGAGTCATCTGTAAATACATGTTTACTCAGAGATTTATTTTATATTTACTCTTTATTTTTATAAAGCACAAATCAAAGATTTTTAGTATCTTTAAGCAATGCAAAGCGCAAGTCAAAAATCGGACTAGAAGAAAAGTAAAAAATTTTAGGTCAGATAATGGACTCGAGTATAAAGATTTTGAGTTCTTGAGTTTTGCAAAATAGAAGGCATTATTGGTCACTTCACAATTAAAGGGACACCATAACATAATGGAATTACTGGAAATGATGAACAAACCTTGTTAAAAAGGTGAAATGCACATTGTCAAGAAATTTACGAGCTGGAGTAATTAATTATATACATATTTCATCACAAACTGATCTCCATCTGAACAACATATTTTAAAGTTCTAGAAGAATTAAGGACCAATAAATATAGTTTCCCTACCTATTTCATGTCCTAAATGGGAGAGTAGTCAAAGTTAGATCCAAGATCAAGAAAGTGGTTTTTTTTTTTTTTTTTTTTTTTTTTTTGTTTTGAGAGTGACATCAAGGTGTTTCGGCTATGGGATCCGACTTCAAAGAAGAAGTTGTTAATAAATATGTTATATTTGATGAGACTATATGGTGAGGAAGAATGAAGATGAAGTGTCAATTGACAGCCATAAAAGGAAACAAGTTGTGGAGCCGAAGTTTGATTATTAGAATTGACCCATTGACAAAAGTGATAATGAAAGATTCATAGCACCAAATAGAGCCTTATTTTGTAACTAAAGGCAAAGAGAAACATAATTGAAAGGCGACGTAGAGGAATGATTTTGAGGATATGGTTTCTATTATCTAGGAATCTAATAGTGAAGATCCATTATACTTCAGGATGTTATCATAGGGAAAGAGGTAAAAATTAGATAGTGAGTATGTTTAAAAACATGAGTCATTATAAAAAAAAAAAAAAGTAAACTTGAAAATTGCCCAAGTGAAAGAAGGTTGTATGGAGAATAAATGAGTCTACAAGAGGGAAGAGTTAGTTAAGCAAGTTTTGTGGCCAAAATTACTAACAAAGGAATATAGTGTTATGACTAAACCAACTCTTGTGCTCATCTCAAGTATTGCTTGAACCTGATTGATAGTTGTAGTTTGTGATTGCCTTTAGAGACTTTGACAGAGATGACTTGAGGATTATATATCATCATAGTTGATAGAATTCAAATCATGGTGGAAATTTATTGATGTGATTTGATATTCCGTCAAATCATGTGGGCACAAGTTTTGTTTCTCTTCCTAGTAGGTAGGAGTACTAGGTTAAAAAAAAAGTTCCTAGCTGACCTGTACCTTTGGCATACATATAGGCCCTTTTGTGACATAAAGATTGGAAAATAAACAAATCGTTGTACTAGAGAAAAATAAAATGAAGAAAATCCTTTACAACTGTGATACAATAAAAACCTTAATTACTTTGGTAAGCTGCAGTTATTGGTTTGAAAAGAGTGTCACGTAGAAGAAAAACACTACTCTTGCCGTAGAATTAAAAGCAAGAGTAATTCTTTTTGTCTTGTGTGAGAAAATGAGGTTTTGAGTGTATGGATTTTGAGTTTGAATGATATTTCTTTACTACTCTTTTGTACTCTATTCTTTGGTTAATGGATTTTTTTCTTTCTACTCTCCGCTCATGTACATACCTTACATCAAGGGAATCACAAAATTCTTGTACTATTGTGTGTGCTCATTTTGTGTATTTTATTGTGATCATGATTTATTGCACAATAGTTACCGGTAATTACCAAGTGATATTGAATCTATTTGTTTTGGATTCATGTACTTATAACATAATTCTATGGTATAAATAATTTAGTTTCTTCAAACATTGCCCCAGTAGTATCGTAAATGCTAATGAGTTTAGGATAATGGCCAAAACTAATGTGTTCTAAGTTTTTACATATTTGTGTATATGAAATTTATATTTCAATTCTCTCTTGTAAAATGTGACTCTACCTAACTTCTTAAAATAATTTATAGGCATGAAGCAAAGTTTATCAGGAAAATTGTTGAAGAGATTTCAAGAGAACTGAACACACACATGCTGTTATAGCCATCTACCCAGTTGGAGTAGATTCGCGTGTTCAAGAAGTAACGTTTTGGCTAAATGTCGGAGCTAAGGATATTCGCCTAGTAGGAATCTTGGGAATGGCGGAATTGGAAAAACAACCATTGCTAAAGCCATTTATAACCAATTTTTTCATGGATTTGAAGGTAAAATAGTTCCTTGCAAATGTTAGGGAAACTTCCAAGGACCTAGGGGTCAGGTTCATCTCCAAGAACAACTCTTTTTGACATCTTGAAGACAAGCGAGATAAAGATAAGCAGTGTTGATAGACGGAATTAATATGATTAAAAGTGGCAAAACAGGAATAGAAAGAAGGGCGAGTGATTAATAGGACAGACGAGAAATGGATAAGAGACAGAGGATTAAGAAAAAAAAAACCGAAAAGAAAAGGAGAGAATAGGTACAAACCGACCGAGACGAACAAAAGGAGAAGAACAGACGGCAGAAAGACTTTGTAAATATTCAAGATGACAATGAGCTCCGAAGAGGAGAATATCTTGCATCCGAACTTTTACGAGCAATTCAAGGATCCAGAATCTCTGTCATCGTTTTCTCAAAGAACTATGCGACTTCGAGGGTGGTGTTTTAGAAGGAACTTGTGGAGATCATGGAGTGCCGCAGAACTTTGACGCAACTGGTTCTACCTATATATTTTATGATGTTGAGCCATGCAGATGTGAGGAACCAGACGAGTAGTTTTGTCGGAAGCATTCGCGAAACATGAAGAGCATTACTTGTATAGACAAGGCAAAGTTCTCAAGTGGAAAAAGAGCTCTGCGTGAGGCTGCTGATTTGTCAGGATGGGATCTAAGAAAAACTGCAGGACGCCGGTAGGTCCATGCAACCCAGGCCTGTGCCACACTCAGTCCCTGTGAACCAGCTTTATCTTCCCCCACTCGGTACGGCGCCATTGTTTCTTTTCTCTCCTTGTATACAGACAAGTTACAGCCTGCCTACTACCACTTTCCAGCAGAAACCAAGTTCGGCGATTGAAAATGCTCTTGCGAAAGGTGTATGGATGGAGTGCTCGGTGAATTAATGGATTCATGATTCAAACCTTGAAGCTGGCGGGCAAAGGATCTACCCTGGCCTATCGTAATAAAAAAAAGTCAATAATCTGAACTCTAGCAACGTTACTTATAACCAGCTTTTCTCTTCTTTTTTACTGTTCATCGGACTGACTGGCAAGGACGAGTATTTTGTCTTCTTACATTTTACTGTTCATCTCAGAAAAAATATATATCGAAAATTACCCTTTCTATGTAAGAGATACATTTTGTTGAGAGAATAAATGTCTTATATATAAGGGTATTTTCGGTATTTTCCAAAAGGCTGACAGGAACATATAGCCGGTATCACATCAGTTATGTACTGTGCACATCGGTCTATGTCAGTAAAAAAAAAAAGAAAAGTTGGGTTAGGCCTTTGCCAAACACCCCCTCGTCTCATTCCTCTTTTCCTGCTTCGGATGGCTTGGTAATCTCGCCCTCCCACCTTCATCATTACCCTCATTTAAAAAATGAAAAAACTCAACTCATCTGCAACGTGGTTGCGGGGAATACTCATCTATTGTCTCTTTTACTCTGTGGAAAGTCAAAGGGTTTGGGATGTCTTCCTTTTCTGCTTGAAAAGTCGAAACTCTCATTGTTCCATGATCGAGCAACAAAATAGGAAAAGAAACGATTTGGCGATGGAGGAGGGACTATTCAAACAGGCTGCTGTCGTGAGTAAACCCAGTGCTTGGTCCTCCAGGTGCAGCATCTTTACATAATTGTCAAAGCCAGACATATCTGTGCACTCTGTACCTGCTCAATGTGGATTGCTATGTGCGAACAGCCCCCCCCTTGAGATAACGTTGTAGATCCCCTATGCTGGGATTTAGTGGTAGATCTTGGCATTGTCGGGGACCAAGTAACCTCTAAGGGAGGAAGTCCATCTTAAACATGTAGTCGTTAAGTTTGACTACATTACGTAATAGTTTTTTGTCCATTTCATCTTTTTTACAATTATTTATAGTTTATTTATGATAACGATAATCAATTTTACTATATTTATAGTATATTCACATTGGACAAAACTGTCACAATAATGTATTCTGTTCTTACTTCAACAAAACTGAGCAAACAGCCGCCTAAAATAAATCTTGTTTATAATAATAAATCATTAAAAAAAATTAAAATCCTGCGACTAGTATGCACGTAATAAGTTTCGAAGATATGATTTACGAATGAAAATGTATATTGAACTCATATTATAATTGACGTTACAAACAATAGATAGTAAAGCTTTTTTGGTGGAACCACCTCAAAACTCTTCGCCTATCTCTTTCTCATTTTTCACGTAGTTTCTCGCTGGTTTACTGGGATATAATATAGTGGTTCTATAATTCATTTTAATTCCTATTTCATTCAAGTTATACATTTTACTGCAATAAAACTTAAACTAATATTTAATAATAATATGAATTAACTATTTAACCATTATCTGGGTGAAACAGATACGTGAGCCGGGCTGGTTTAAAAACTAATGCCAGTATTAAACGCCATATGAAACGGTTTGATATTGACACACAACTGTCTTATTGATCATAGACACTTAGGCTAGGCCCAATAAACTACATATTCGTGCAGAGTCCACGATAACATGATCCCCCATAGTATGTATTTTAATGGAGCGATGTTACAAAAACGGCAGTGTAACAAGCCACTGTTAAGGTTTTATCTGATAAATAAAGAGGCAGAAACGAAGTGTAGGAAATATGAGCTCTTAGCAAGACAGATTTGACAGAGGCGGGATGAAAACGTAGGGTAGCCGATATCAGATAGACAGGAAAAGAGGAGACTGAAATGGAGAATGTGACCCATTGTATTTTGGAGCAAGAGAATTAGGATCTTTAGAAATGACTCCATAATTTGAATAGAATAGAAAAAAAAAATCAAAAAAGACAATATCAGTAATTAGAAAGAAATGATTCCATCTTACAAGGTTCTATATTGTATATAGAGGATAGGATAGATCGAGCATCTTAGAGAGCACTGTTTTGAGCTATGATCAGAGAAAATATACAAGATTGAGAAGAGCTGGATGGTTACCTACCAAGCCTTAATATCTTGGAATGAAAAGTGTCGAGTATACCCATTATATATTCACTTACATCCGCTGGTTGGGAGGATTTCCCCATTGCCTTGGTCCTTAACACATAAAATCTAAAGTAGAATGAAACTGAAACAAAAAAAATGTTTATCTTTATTAGCAATTGGAGGAAACATCAAGTATTCACGAATTAAAGTTCTTATGAATTTAAAAAATATTCACTAAATTCACATAA
>FXXK01001595.1:1746-12421 GCA_900184695.1 Betula pendula | reverse complement strand
CCGAAAAAGAGGTGACTTCCCCAACAAATTTGAACAAATATCTTGAATTTGAACAAATCTATCTTATCGACCTAGATATTTAAGATTTTGACAGTACATATAGGCAAACGTGTAGGAAATATGGTCTGCATAAGGTGGAACGAGTGAGTTTCGATTCAAAGGAAAAAAGGATATATTGTGCAAGATGAATTAATCTTTAGAAATGATCAATCTTACAAGGGTTAGTATAGAAGAGATCGCTTAGGGGGCAGTTTTAGTTCAATATATATATATATCTTGCTTGTCCACATGTGAGTCATTTTTATACTAAATTCACACAAGGATCTTAAGCTTTAAGGAAGTCAAGAGTAATGCTATTCTTTATATTCATTTATCACACTCATATCATATTGGCTAATATAGCGTGTTTTAAGTGGATAATACTTTTGTTTTTACTTTTTATTTTTTGTTTTTAAGTGGTTGACATGAGAAGCCATTTAAAACACGCCACGTCAACTGATGTAATATGAGTATGATAAATGAGTATGAAGAGTAGTAATACTCGAAACTTAATTGAAACAATTACAGCTACAAGCAACAATTCTACACATTAGGTTGAGAATTTTTCTTTTAAGGTGACATCACATACAAACAAAAATGTTTTCTACTATGTTCATTAAAATGTTTTGGGATCAATAGTTTGTCTTCAAATATAGACACATATTTTTTTTGTCAATTTTATTGAAGATTTTCTACTTTATTTTAAGGTAAATGTAAAATTAATCTTTTGGAGCAACATGCCTTATAGATAACTCCATAGTTTTTTTTTTTTTTTTTTCTCTTTTAAAGTTTTTTGTTTTTTTTTTTTTTTTTTTGCAATTTTCATTGGTCCTTCCATGTGTCCCTTTCTTTTTTTCTTTTTCTTTTTTTTTTTTTCTAAGATTTAATTTTTTAGATTCAATTTTTTAAATGTTCATTTTTCTTTTTAGAATTTATTTTTTAATAAAAAAATGAATAATTTCACTTACCCATGAATTGTCACCCATTTTGTAATGTCCCCCAAAGTTCAAAAATCTCAATTTAGTGTATCGAACTTTCAATTTTTGCAATGTTTCCCCTCTGTTTGGATTTTTTTTAAATCGAACGTCAGAAGAGATGAAATGACCTTTATACTCTTAAAAATTTTACAAAATTTCAAATTACCCCTAATTACAAATAAAAAATTGTAAAAAAAAAAAAAAACCCACGTTGGGTCACGGGCAAACCCACGGTCGTGACCCAGCAAAGGACATCGAACCCATGCCGTGGGTCACGGCTAGACCCACAAATAGGTCTGGTGACCTATGAATCACTTGTTAATTAACTAAAGTACATTTTAATGCAAAGAGTCTAAAAAGCTGGTTTCATCAATAAATATAATATTTAGTTAAAGTAAATAATATTAAGAAGTTTGATATTTAGTGGTTTGAAAATGGCTAGCTAAATCAACTAAAGTATATTTTAGGTTAATTTAGATAAAATTTTAACGAGATTCATTATGATATGCTCTTAGTTTTTTAAATTAAAAATTTAAAAATCAATAAATTTAGGGATTTAGGTAATTTCACACCCTTAATAAATCCTAACAGAGGGAGGACATTGCAAACAATTGGAAGGTTTGATCATAAATTAAAAGATTTTAAACTTTGGAGGAGACATTGCAAAAATGGTGATAATTTAAGAGAGTAAGTGAAGTTATTTCTAAAAAAAATTATTTAACCTAAGGAAAAAAAAAAAAAAAAAAAAACTAGGTAGTCATCTGTAAATACATGTTTACTCAAGTTTATTTTATATTACTCTTTTATTTTATAAAGCACAATCAGTAGATTTTTAGTATCTTTAAGCAATGCAAAGCGCAAGTCAAAATCGGACTAGAAGAAAAGTAAAAATTTTAGTCAGATAATGGACTCGAGTATAAAGATTCTGAGTTCTTAGAGTTTTGCAAAATAGAAGGCATTATTGGTCACTTCACAATTAAGGGACACCATAACATAATGGAATTACTGAAATGATGAACAAACCTTGTTAAAAAGGTGAAATGCCGGATTGTCAAGAAATTACGGCTGAAGTAGTTAATTATATACATATTTCATCACAAACGATCTCATCTAAACAACATTATTTAAAGTTCTAGAAGATTAAGGACCAATAAATATAGTTTCCTACCTATTTTCATGTCCTAAAATGGAGAGTAGTCAAAGTTAGATCCAGATCAAGAAAAGTGTTTTTTTTTTTTTTTTTTTGAGAGTGACATCAAGTGTTTTCGGCTATGGGATCCGACTTCAAAGAAGAAATTTGTTAATAAATATGTTATATTTGATGAGACTATATGGTGAGGAAGAATGGAGATGAAGTGTCAATTGACAGCCATAAAGGGAAACAAAGTTGTAGAGCTGAAGTTTGATTATCAGAATTGACCATTGACAAAAGTGATAATGAAAGATTCATAGCACCAATTAAGCCTTATTTTGTAACTAAAGGCAAAGAGAAACATAATTGAAAGGCGACGTAGAGGAATGATTTTGAGGATATGGTTCTATTATCTAGGAATCTAATAGTGAAGATCCATTATACTTTCAGGATGTTATCATAGGAAAGAGTGTAACAATTAGATAGCGAGTATGTTTAAAACATGAGTCATTATAAGAAAAAAAAAAAAAAAAAAGTAAACTTTGAGAATTGCCCAAGTGAAAGAAGGTTGTAGAGAATAATTGAGTCTACAAGAGGAAGAGTTAGTTAAGCAAGTTTTGTGGCCAAAATTACCAACAAAGGAATATAGTGTTATGACTAAACCAACTCTGTGGCTCATCTCAAGTATTGCTTGAACCTGATTGTAGTTGTAGTTTTGATTGCCTTTAGAGACTTTGACAGAGATGACTTGAGCGATAATATATCATAATAGTTGATAGAATTCAAATCATGGTGGAAATTTATTGATGTGATTTGATATTCTATCAAATCATGTGGGCACAAGTTTTGTTTCTCTTCCTAGTAGGTAGGAGTACTAGGTTAAAAAAGCCTAGCTGACCTGGTTTATTTTGACCTACCTTTGGCATACATATAGGCGGCCTTTTATTTTTGAGACATAAAGATTGGAAAGAACTAAAATCGTTGTACTAGAGAAAAAGAAAATGAAGAAAACCATTTACAACTGTGATACAAAAATCCTTAATTACTCTGGTAGCTGCATTATTGGTTTGAAAAGAGTGTCACGTAGAAGAAAAACATTACTCTTTGTCGTAGAATTAAAAGCAAGAGTAATTCTTTTTGTCTTGTGTGAGAAAATGAGGTTTTGAGTGTATTAGACTTTGGGTTTGAATGATATTTCTTTACTGCTCTTTTGTACTCCAATTCTTTGGTTAATGGATTTTTTTCTTTCTACTCTCCGCTGATGTGCATACCTTACATTAAGGGAATTGCAAAACTCTTGTACTATTGTGTGTGCCCATTTTGTGTTATTTATTGTGATCATGATTTATTGCACAATAGTTACTAGCTAATTACCAAGTGATATTGACCTATTTGTTTTGGATTCATGTACTTATAACATAATTCTATGGTATAAGAATTTAGTTTCTTCAAACATTGCCCCAGTAGTATCGTAAATGCTAATGAGTTAAGGATAATGGCCAAAACTAATGTGTTCTAAGTTTTTACATATTCGTGTATATGAAATTTATATTTCAATTCTCTCCTGTATAATGTGACTCTTCCAAATTTCTTAAAATAATTTATAGGCATGAAGCAAAGTTTATCAGGAAAATTGTTGAAGAGATTTCAAGAGAACTGAATAGCACATACTTGTTTATAGCACTTTATCCAGTTGGAGTAGATTCTCGTGTTCAAGAAGTAACGTTTTGGCTAAATGTCGGAGCTAAGGATATTCGCCTGGTAGGAATCTTGGGAATGGGCGGAATTGGAAAAACAACCATTGCTAAAGCCATTTATAACCAATTTTTTCGTGAATTTGAAGGTAAAAGTTTTCTTGCAAATGTTAGGGAAACTTCCAAGGAACCTAGGGGTCAGGTTCATCTCCAAGAACAACTTCTTTTTGACATCTTGAAGACAAGCGATATAAAGATAAGTAGTGTTGATAGAGGAATCAATATGATTAAAGAAAGACTTTGTAATAAAGCAATACTTGTGATACTTGATGATGTAGATCAAATGGAGCAACTGAATGCCATATGTAGAAGGCGTGACTGGTTTGGTCCGGGAAGTAGGATTATTATAACAACGAGAGATGAGCATCTGCTAAAAGAGCTAGAAGTGGATAGCATACATACAGTTATAGCAATGAACGACAGTGAATCTCTTGAGCTCTTTAGTTGGCATGCCTTTAGGAGTAGTTATCCTACTAAAGATTATATTGATTTGTCAAGAAGTGTTGTTGCTTATTGTGGAGGATTGCCACTAGCTCTTGAAGTTTTGGGCTCATTCCTTTTCTCTAGGACCATGTCAGAATGGAAAAGTGCAATAGATAAATTGAAGAGGATTCCTCATGAGCAAATTCAAAATAAACTTAGAATAAGTTTTGAAGGACTAAGCGACAATACTGAAAAGGATATATTCCTTGACATATCATGTTTCTTTATCGGAATGGATAAAGACTATGTTGTAAAAATATTGGATGGCTGTGGTTTTTTTGCAAAGATTGGAATTAGTGTCCTCATTCAACGATGTCTTCTTAAAGTTAGTGGGACAAACAAGTTTATGATGCATGATTTGCTTCGAGACATGGGAAGGGAAATCATTCGTGAAAAACACCCCAACGAACCTGGGAAATGGAGTAGATTATGGCTGCATGAAGATGCATTTGATATTTTGACAAAGCATAAGGTAATAATAACTTTCTCAATTGAAATTTTGAAAGAAAATATCAAAATGTCCCCGGCCGGAGCTGACAACACTCTGATGCTTAAGTTAGCATGCTTATATGGAGTGGGGGAAATAAATATGAAACTCTAGAGTAAATCAAAGTTCTCTCTCTAAAGAGAAAGTATAGAGGAAATAGTCTCTGTCTGAGGACTCTCGTGGAGAGCTCTTGATATATAGAGAGAGAGAGAGACCAAAAGAGAGGAGAGAGAAAAGCCCCTTTCTAAAGGTTTTACCTTTTCTATATAAAGGAATCTCACCTTTTGTCCAAATAATATCTTGGCCATACACGTGTCAAGCATGTGGGCCCATGCACTGAAAGGATATTTTATCCCCAACAAATACCATATTAAATCATTAATTGCTTCAAAAGCTTGACTCTACGTTAAAATCAATTATTCTAAAAGCTTATGTGATAAATTGGGATGATCACTAGTATCATGCAATTCTTGTTTTTTGCAGGGTACAGATGTAGTTGAAGGACTTACTTTAGAATTTCCAAGTCTAAGTAAGGTGGATTTCAATTCAATAGCATTTATTAAGATGCAGAGACTGAGATTACTCCAACTTGATCACGTACGACTCACTGGAGACTATAAATATCTTTCCAATGAATTAAGGTGGCTCCGTTGGCATGGATTTCCTCTAAATTTTATGCCAAATGACTTTTATCCAAGAAACCTAGTTGTGATTGACTTGCAATATAGCAATCTCAAAAGAGTTTGGGAAGTTTCCAAGGTACAATAATCAATGATTTTTTTGGTTCTAGGCTCTAATATTGTGTTTTCCTTCCTTGTTCACAGTTTATTTTCTCATTTGTTTAACAGATGCTTAAGAAGATGAAAATTCTAAATCTCAGTCACTCTCATTATTTGAGTCAGACCCCTGACTTTTCAAAACTCCCAAATCTTGAGCAATTAATACTCGAAGATTGTCCAAGTTTGTTTGAAGTTCACCACTCCATTGGAAATCTTAGTAATCTTGTGTTGGTGAATTTGAAAGATTGCAAATGCCTTAAAAGTTTGCCAAGGAGTTTTTATAAGTTGAAGTCTCTGGAAACTCTCATTCTTTCTGGGTGTTCTAAAATGAACAATTTGACTGACAACTTGGGGGAGATGGAATCATTGACAACTCTTCTTGCAGACAGAACTGCCATAAGACAAGTGCCTTTTAGTATAGTGCGACTGAAGAACCTCAAGTATTTATCTCTACGTGGGTGTAAAGGATCATCGTTTAAGTCATTGCCTTCACTCTTTTGGTCCTGGATATCACCAAGGAAGAGTCCCAAGTCAATCAATCTACTGCCTGCTGCGCTACAAGGCTTGAACTCACTTACACACTTATGTCTCTGGGAGTGCAATCTATCAGATGACGCAATTCCTATAGATCTTTGGAATTTATGTTCTCTTCAAATTTTAGATTTAAGATGCAATAGTTTTGAAAGCCTTTCAACAAACCTAGGTGGTCTTTCGAAACTTCAAGATCTTAGATTGGATCGTTGCAGAAAGCTTAAATCAATTCCAGATTTACCAGCAAGTTTGATTTTTTTAGATGCGAGAAACTGCACGGCACTGGAAAGAATTTCAGAGCTATCAAAGCTCTCAAATATGAACGGTTTGTACCTTACTAACTGCCACAACTTAGTCGAAATTACAGGTTTGGATAAGTTTTCGAACCCTATTGTATCTATTAGCATGGAAGGGTGCATAAATCTGACGTATACTTTTAAGCAAAACTTCTTGCAGGTACAGGTTTCTCTCTCTCTTAGTTTAACTTAAATGGGATAATGTTTGGGATATGCTTTCAACTCAGTACCTCTAGGGCTGTCAATTTTTGACATGACCTACGAATCCCACACGAAATTAAAGGGTTAGGGTTGAGGAGTCTTACCTGTTTAATTAAATGGATCGGCTTATGATTAACCTTTATAGTCTTATACATAGACTTCGACACAATCCGAACTTGACATGCGACATAATAGCAAGCAATTTTTGACATGACCCACAAACTTGACACGAACCCAATGCAAAATTAGAGGGTTAGGGTTAAGTGGTTTAACCCGTTTAATTAAATTGGTTGGATTATAGTTGACCTATATAGTGTTATACCCATGTCTCGACCCGACATGCAAAAACAAATTGTCACCCTTAAGTACCTTTGCTATGATATCAGGTTAAATCTCTACTTATCTCACATCATTTAATTATCATCCTGTTTTCTTATGTAACAGGAATGGGCTATGAGTGGAATTGGTAGTATGTTTTGCATTATCATCCCTGGCAATCAAATTCCTGATTGGTTCACATATCAGTATGAGGGACCCTCGGTACATTTTAAAGTACCTACTATTGATCCAATATTAAAAGAGTTTCGTATATGCATTGTCTTTTCATCACGTGTTCTCGTATTATCTCCATATAGAGGTAGCATATCATTTATCAACCATACCAAGAATACTATTTTGACCCTTCCTATGGAAAGAGTTGGTTGGCCATTCCCTCACGGAGATCACTTAGTGCTACACAATGTTCTTACCAGTGATTTTGAGGACGGTAATGAAGCAGAGGTTGTTGTAGATGCGGGACCTGAAATCATTGTTAAGAAGATAGGGGTCTATCTAGTATACGAAAGGGTTGTTGATGGAAAAATGATTCATTACACCTCTACAGCAAATGATGAGGATGCCATTGTTTTCAGTGATGACGAGGATGCCAGTAACAATAGAGAGAACAGAAGCTCCTCTAAGAGAAAAACGAGATCTTCAAATAAAATGAATGATTCACAAATTTTGCTGAAAGAGAAAAAGCTCAAAAAGCTTCCTACAAAGGAAAATGAGTACTCTTTTTACCCTTGTTACTCTTTATGGACGCACTATCAAAAGTTTCAATTTGAATAGTTATAAGATATATGTAACCTCGTTTCACACGTATTATATAAGTATTGAAATATGTCATGCCCCCAATTGAATGTCAATGCATGTTTCCTCCTCTATAGTCTCCATATGCTATCGTGCTAAATTCTCCTAGCAAATAATCTATGTATCACTACAAAAAAAGGACTTTCCTGGCGTTTTTTTAATGCCAGGAAAATCATTTAAATGCCAGGAAGACCTTCTTGGCATTTAATCTGGTGTTTATCAAGTGCCAACATTTTGTGTGCCAAGAAAGTTACTTTTCTGGCGTTTATAGTGTATGCGCTAGGAAATTTTTTCCTGACACATACAGTATGACGTTTCCTGGACATAAATTATGTGCCAGGAAAGTCTTTCTTGGCAATGCTTTCGATTCATATTATATATTGGATCAGGGTTTCCAAATATGTGCACAATAAACTTTGCTTCAGGTTTTAAAAAACTTGATTATACTAGATATTTCCGTATTAATCAAGTTTTTTAATTCCTGTTAATACAATCTCCTAGAAGGTCATATTCATAATTTGTGTCTTTCGTGCATCCTAAACCTGTTTGCAAGCATAATTTTCTGCACAAAACATATGTAAATTAAAATACTTCAATTTAATAAATCAAATTGTACATGCAATAAGGCCATATAGTCAGCTTCCACAAAAGATTAAAATGCATGCCTTACAAAAGAATTCACAAAACTCATGCCTTACAACAAATTTCACAAAATGATCTCAAAATATTACAAAGAAACATGTGGTAATTTAAAATGCATAGAACCCAACTAACTAGAGTTTTGTTATCTGAAAGGAACTTGTCAAATATGCGTCTGCTTATGGTTTTTTGTTGTCCAACTTGTTGCTTACTGTTTCCTAAAAAAGCAAGATCACGTCTTCTGAGTTAGTGGGCCATCATCTCAATAAACATAATGCATGGACAGAAGCTTAGACATCATGCTCATCCAAGGGAGTTATTTTGGAATTAACTTCCTTTTCTAACCAAATTAATAATAGTCAAATGTAGCTATATATATACGCATGTTTACTTATAAACTTTAATAAGGAAGCTTGGACAAAAGCTATAGGAATTTTGATGGTTGAATTGAAACTCAGCAAAAACTTAGACATAATACAAAGTAATGCATAGGCTATAAAAGCCAACTATGACACTTCAGTATCACCTGAGTTCTTTCAACATAAGCAACCCACTATATAAATCTCTAACTTCATACAAAATGCAAAACCATAGACAAATAATAAAATTAGTGTCTAACAACAATCAATGAAATAAGCGCAAATCAGGAATTCAAAAGTAGATACCTAGTCATTAGCCTCATCCACATTGTCATCTTCATCATCTTCGTTCGCTTAAGCAAAACCACCTTGGTTAACAAGTGTGCTGTCCAAGTTAACATTTATACCTACACAATTCAAAAAAATTATTACAATTTGAACCCAAATTATAAACAATCAAACAATATGTGAAGTGTTAGAAGTAGTGTGATTATGCATAATATATGTTAATGTCGAAACATGTCTAAAAGGGCATAAAGTGCTAATGGACCAATGAGGCGTAGTAATTCCCTAGGTTGTTGGGTCTAGCAATGTCAAGTTGTTCTTCCTGAATTCATATAGAAAAAAAAAAAACAAGAGATGACTGACATGAAGAATCTAGTATTAGATTTCAAAAGGAAATAGATACCCTTCAAGGAGTTACTTACTCTAAGTTGTTGAACAGCAGCGGGACAACCTTGCAAGAAGTATACAGCTAAAGCTATGGCCACTGATGAAGTTTCATGGCCAGCGAAGAGCAAGGTTAGAATCAAGTCAAGAATTTGCTCGGTTGAAAGATTTGAATGCTTCAAGACCCATCCAAGAAGATCATCGTCCTCCATCTCTTCGCCTCCCTCCTTCATTTTCTGAATCCTGTCTTCCATTTTGTGCTCAATAAACTTCAGGATGGTTGATCGAGACTGTGGGATCAAAACAGAGCATCAACAAACAAGATGAAGCTACTGAAAACATGACTTCACATTAAAACGTCCAAATGGGGGAAAACAGTTACCTGTAATGCCCTTCTGTATGAAGTTCCAGGAAAATTCAGAGGAGCCGATACCACTCCCTTCATGAAGGTAACATATCCTTTCTTCAGCTGCTCTGTCTCAGGCATTCCAGGATCCATGCTCATAATATGTTTGGCCATCAAATTGAAGGTAAACTGCAATTCTTGTTAATAATCTAAGCTGGCTCAGTAAGATTTGTATTGGGTGAACACAAAAAGAAACAATCTTCAAAATTTTTTTACCTTCTTGGCTTCATCTTGATCTGAAAATGTACAATTCTCCTTCCAAGAATTCAGTACAAGCAAGGTATGCTTCTCAACTTCTCTCAAGAGATGGGTTCTAAGCCTAGCATGGCTCAAGAAGTTGAGTGAGATACTCCTCATGTCTCTATGCATGTCTCCAACTAATACAAGCATAGACCATTTTCCAAGAATCCCACCTATGCTTCTAGGATAGCTGCATTCAAGTGTAGTAAGATTTCAGCTTAGAGAAAAATTTTATTCTTAAAATTCTGGACTCTTCCGGCTTTGACTTTTTTTTTTTTGGGAAGCAATGGTAACTACTAGCTACTTCAACCCCAAAGCTGGAGGACTTCTTTGGTGGTGCAACCATGGGGACCCATCACTATGAAAGCAATGACAGAGAAGCTATGGCTCTCAGCTTAGACATCATGTTTTACAGAACAAGAAGAACACAAGATACTAGCAGTTGTAGAGCAATAGACCAGCATGTTTTATAAGAAAACAATCAATTTTGTACATACTTCTTATTACATTTCTCCTAAGTGACGTTAAGCTTATACCCAATTGTCACATTCA
>FXXK01001594.1:82503-107156 GCA_900184695.1 Betula pendula | reverse complement strand
TTGAATTGTTTTCCACTTATAAAGTGGAGCAATGGAGATGATTAATATAAAATAAAGTTAAAGAAACTAAACTAAATTAATTAAAAAGAGTTTGAGAAAATTGATGAGAAACATTAAGGCTTTAGGGATCCACCTAGCATCCTATTACGTATCCTTAAGACGTAAATTTTAACTCAACTAGGTAGAGAATCAACTCTCCTAATCAGAATATAAAACAATTAGGCTTTGATAAAAATAAGGTAAATTAAATATGGGTTGATAAAGAATTTGATTTTTATAACAATATTACAATAAATTAAGCATTCACTATATTTTCGAATCATAACAAATCAAACAAAGTAAGCATTTGATATATACAAAAATCATAATGAATCAAAATAAACTTGTAACATGAAACTATTCTCAAATTAAAATCATCCCCAAAATTTAATCATTAATCTATGAAAAACAAATTGTCTCAAGAACACATAATAAAAATACTAGGCTTTACCCCTAGCCTTAGCTAGAAATTTAGCCACTCATAACTATGAAAATAAATTCCATAATCAAAGTACTAATCATTAAACTATAACTAAAATAAATAAAATTGAAACTAAAGGAACCAGTTGGCTGAAAGAGAAAAAAAAAAACTGAAGAAAAGCTTGCTGCTGTCCATTCCCCTTCTACGTCTGCTTTTCTTCTCTTCCTGTTCTGCTTTCTTTTTCGTTCTCCTATGCTGCGTAGCTCTCCCTGAGAGCAAACCAAAAAGTGAAGAAAAAAATCAGAAGAAGTCCCACTGCCGTGCACGTCTCTCTCCCCCCTTCCTGTAGTGTTCGGCTCCTGCTCTTTTTATTTCCCCCGTGACTTCACTTGGCCAGCTTCCCTTTTTTGTTACGTCTCTGCCTTTCCTATTATCCTACCAGCTTGACTTTTCATCTTCTAATAGGATTCCTCCAAGTCGTGAGATTCTCCTCTTTTTATGCATTGGCCTTCTATCATTTGCTTAGGATTTCTCCTTATTCAGACTTCTCTCTATTT
This sequence comes from Betula pendula, assembly GCA_900184695.1. Classification (NCBI taxonomy): domain Eukaryota; kingdom Viridiplantae; phylum Streptophyta; class Magnoliopsida; order Fagales; family Betulaceae; genus Betula; species Betula pendula. Next base: position 106,139 of record FXXK01001594.1, on the reverse strand, counting down.
TAGGATTTGTTTTTCACCTGCCCATTCACGCACAAACCAAGGCTTGCTCAAGGAGGGTATTCTTTGTTTGTGTCCCATTTTTTTCCATTACTTTTCTTTTTATTATGGTCCACGTCCCAGCTTCCTCCCATTCTTTCTTTGGCTTGGCTTTTGCTTTGACTCTTTTCTTTTTTTTCAATTCCTATAAAAAATACAATTACTTAGCATTAATGCTTTATTTAAAATTAAAATTAGTAATTAAACATTATTCTAAAATTAACTATAAAATACAAGAATTATAATAAAACAAAGTATGATAATACTTATTTTAATAGAGAAAATAGACACTTTCAAGCTATTATCACGGAGCTTCCAGAACGTGAACAGCTTTTTGACAGCAGATAACGCGTAAGGATATTTTGGATCCAAAATTGCAGCTGCCAGCGAGTTGTAGGCGCCGAATTCTTCCCCCAGAGGACTCCTAACAGCTATAGCTTTAGATTTTTGGCTTGATCTTTCTTAAGGAAAGATCAAAGCTGATATTTTCCATATATATGTATTTTTCGGACCAGAGGAAAGGGAGACCAGGAACTTTTTTGGGCTGATTTTCAGTGTAGTTCTTTGTTCCTTTTGCTTTATTTTGTTGTTGTATAGAGTGTAGAACTCAACCCATAACTCCAATACTCCTTAGGAAATGGATCTCTTCAATTTCAATGAAGAAATCCAAATCCTTGAGAGGATGATTCCTATTTAGGGTTTGATGTAATTTTTTCATGGGGTTGATTGTATTTAGGTATGGATTTTGTATAAATGGTATGATGATTGTATATGCTTATGGATTGTGCTTAATGATAATATCATTTGAGATATAGATTGTTCTTTATCTATGAAGAATTGTTTAAGTTTTGAATGATTTACACAAGCTATGCAATGATGCTTTTGACTTGATGTTATGTAAGTTTGATAGGGCATGCTAGGGACCACAACTCAATCTATGTTAGTTTAAATTAGAATAGATGGAAAGAGTGGTGGAAACCTATGATGCTTTATGCTTATTTCATGATATTGGGTAGGCTATTAAGAAGACTTATATCGCATGCTAGGGAACACTAGTTATCTCACATGTAGTTTAATTTATGTTATTTAAATTTATGTCATTTAGGTGAGTGACTTGTGCGAAACTATGATGCTTTATTATTTTCTTTCGATAGTATTTTCATGTTGAGATTGTTGTAAGGATTGACAACCTTTACACGCTCGTATTATGTCTTTGTTAAAGATCTCATGTTAGATACAATCTGCATTCTACCTTTATCTTTACTTTACATGTCATTTACATTTATGTCTTTTACACTTAATGTCATTTACATTTATGTCATTTCAATTATGTCATTTAAAGTTTATGTCATTTATCTTTAAGTCATTTATGTTTATGTCTTTTAGTCTTAAAATCAAAACAACTTTTGTTCTCATGAGTTGAGTCGGAGAACACCTCAAAAGCTTGACGAACAACCATCACAGTCCCTGCGGATCGATACCCTCTTTTTAGAACTATCCTGCAAAGGTGTGATCTAACGCAAGCGGTTAATTATAAATGTAAAATCGGTGCGCGCTCGCGTGCGTATCAGTCGGTGAAGTCAACACACATCCGTCATTTGCCGTTTAACGTTTTGACCAAGACTACGTTGGACAACCATTATGGTAGTGCACCTCATGAATGAACCCCACATTGAGTAGTTTCTGGACTTCTTCAGCAATTGTTGTGTTGCGTTCAGGGGCAAAGCTTCTGCGCCGCTATTTGATTGGCCAGGTCTTCAGATTGATGTTGAGCTTGTGGGAAATGATGGATGGATTAATTCCTGGCATGTCCTCGTGTGACCAAGTGAAGACTTCCTTGTTTTCCCTTAGGAATGAAAGGATCGGTTCTCGGATGCTTTCGTCCGCTAAACCTCTATGCCAGATTTTTTGCTTCGAAACACTCGGTGTGAGTGGTACCTTAAGAATTGGTCTGCTGGCTCAGCTTGTTGCAAGTGTTTTTCATCGCGGATATCGACTTCTTCAACTACCAAAGTTTGCTTTGTTTTCACTCCATCTTTAACTGAGATATCCGCGCGGCGAGTTGATCGCCCTTAGCAACGCCAACCCCATTCTTCTTGGGGAATTTCATCTTCAAATACCGATTGGACGTTCCGACATGTAGGTTGTTCAAAGTTGTTTGTCCCAGAATAACATTGTAGGCCGAGGGGCAATCCACTAAAAGGAAATTGACCATTACCGTTGCTTGCAGTGGGGAGTCACCTACCGTGAGGGAAAGTGTGATGCTGCCGACTGGATGGATTGCATCGCCAGTGAAGCCGCGGAGTGGTGCGTGGATCGATTGCAGCTCGTTCCTATGGATCTTCATTTGTTCAAATGCGGTCATGTACAGGATGTCCGTTGAACTTCCACTGTCGATTAGCACCCGGTGTGTGGGATAATTGGAGATTAAGACTCTTATCACCAATGCGTCGTCATGGGGCCAATGGACTCCGATGCTGTCATCCTCAGTAAACGTGATGGGCTCGGCTGTTATCCTAGCTAGCTTCTCCGGGCGCTCCAAGGATAAAATTTCTTCCGTCCGAGCTTTCCGGATGTACAAGCATCTTGATGAATTGTAGCTTGCAGCTTCTATGATACCGCCGATGATTGTCAAAATCTCTTCGCATTGCTCATTGGCCAGGATGTGAGGCGGGTGTATCCCTTTTATCCTCTCGCAGTTCGTCGCGACGCCTGTCATGTGGGCATTTGAAAAGGAATCGATCAAGCTTTCCCTTCCGCACCAGTTGCTTAAGTTGTTTTTTTAAAGCATAACAGTCTTCGGTGTCGTGTTCGTGATCTTTATAGAATTCACAAAACTTATCTCGGCAACGGGTTTCTGGTGGTGATTTTAGCTTCCCAGGCCAGAAGATGTCTCTATCGTCTTGGACATGCAGCAACATTCGCGCGGCAGGGGCGTTGAGTGGTGTGAAGTCTAGATCTCTTTCCACCGGGGCCCTTTCATTCTGGAACGATTTGAACCGTCGACTATCTCGTGTAGGGCGATCATGATTCTCAATGTGGCTCTTTTCGCTTCCGCTGATTGGACGATACTAACCTCCTGATGTGCTGCTCTGAGAAGGCGTGGATGGTGTCCACGGTGTTGATGTGCTCGGTGGCTCAGTCCATGAAATGTTGCAACGTTTGTGGGGGTTTCGGGCTAGCTCTTTCATGAAAAAGCTTTTCGGCGTTATGCCTAAGATGAGTGCAGCTAAAACAAGGTTCTTGTATGGGTCATCAACCGTGAGCTTTTCGCGGTTAAAACAGGTCATAAACTCATGTAGGGATTCGGAGTCTCCTTGCTTGATGGTGGGGAGGTATGTCGCCAACCACTTTTTATGCCGAGCCCAAAGAAATTGCCCATGAAATTGGCGCCGAAGGTCTGTGAAAAAGTCGATAGAGTTTGGCTTTAGCTTTGTGAACCGGACTCTTGCGGATCCGATGAGAGTGATGGGAAAAATGCGACACATGATCGGATTAGCAGCGCCCCACAAGGCCATCAGTGTCCTGAATTTCTCCACATGATCTGTAGGATCTCCGTTACTGTCGTACGCCTCAAGCGCCGGGATTTTGAACTTCTCAAGGAAAGGGAAATCTAAAACCTCCAGTATAAATGGGAGATCAAATTGTGGTAAGGTACCTTCAAATTGAGCATCATCATTACATTGGATATGTTGGAGCAATGTATCGTACTTGATGTTAAGGTCTTTTATGTGAGTATCCACCACGGAAGCTTCAGATTAGAATTCCTAGGTTTTGGAGGTGTTTGAGCGAGGGATGTGCTCAGAACTACCTTTTTCCGTCATTGTGACTTGGTGGTAACGAGTGTTATGATAAGGCTGGTGGTGGCTTGTAGATGGATGAGTGGTTGGTCGGAAGGTGGTGTGTATGTGGGTTGGTGGTATAATGAAAGGTGTGGGTTGAGGAAACGATGCGGTTGATATGAGGAGGGATCACGGTTGTAGGTGGAGGGAAGATGGGTGGAGGAGGGGCAGTATCGTTAACAGAAGGGTGATGGGTGAATGGTGGCAGAGCAAAAGGACTTCGCTGGTTGTGTTGCAGAATTTGAGTCAAGCTCTGGGTTAAGAAAGATAGTTGACCTTCAAGTGAAGCAAAACGTTGGTCATAGAATCCAGTGAGCGGCGGGGTTGGGACTGTGTTGGTGTGGGTGGTGTTTTCGTAGTGGAGGTTCTGGTGTGAAAGAGAAAGAGCGGTTTACCGTGGCGTTGGATACACACGGGGATGTAGATGGCGGAAGAAAATTGTTACCTGAAGTATGTGAGGTGGTGGTTCTAGGGGGTGACAGTTCAGGGGGAGGATGTTGGGGAGGAGTGGGCACAGATTGGTTCTATAGACTGGTGCCACTGGTGCTGTTCCCACCATGGAGGGCAAGCTGATGATGCACAGACCTAGTGATCGGCATGGGATCTTTTTGAGAATGTGACAGCGCCAACTATAGGTGTCGTTTCCTATAGCAATCCCACGCTTGGACTGGGTCTCTGAGTCATCAAGTCTGCACAGAGGAAAATGAGGGTCAGAGAAGACTTTGTTGGCTCTGGCCAATGAAAGTCGCTTCGACGATCTAGTTAGGAGGGTGATTTTGGAGGTATGAGAATATTAGGGTTAATTTGCATAGGAACCATACCTTTGTATTTTTAGAGATGGAAGGAGGAAAAATGGTGCCAAAGGAGGTTATCATCACACGTCGAGCGCAGCTTTCTTTCTCTCTCCTTATCGTTACACGGGTGGGGTATTCCATGATCGAGCCTAGGCTTTGGATGGTGCACTCGCCTTTGAACTGCTCAGTGGTTCTAGAAGATTCAGGAGGTGGCTTGATGATGCGGGCTAGAGGGCTCTAGAGGCGGGCCGGAGGGGACTAGGCGTGGGCTGCGGGCCTGGGGTTGGGGCCATACTATGCTTCGTGGATTCCTTAGGGACCGAGGTCTCACTGTGCTCAGAGGTTTCTTTTGGGCCATGGGCTGCTTGTGGTGTTTCCTAAGCCCTACAATCGCTAATGTTCCCACTTCAACAGGTGAAACCTCTGCGTTTGTGAACACACGTATTGATTGGAAGGAGGCCTCGGAGGATCACATATTCAAGGCTGAAGAAGGAAAAGGTGGATGAAGGCAGAGTGCTTCAAATCAATGGGGAGAGAAGCAGAGAAAATAAACAAGAGGATGGGGTGGAGAATGGTAACGGGTATTCAAGCAAATCAAAATCAAAGATGGATCAAGTTGAGAGGAGTAGTGGGAATTTTCTACAGAATGATAACGAAATGGCATCGGATTGAGAGGAGCAGTGGGAATTTTTTGAGGCAGTTCAGGTTGCCTAAAAATGCAAAGATGGATCAGGTGAAGGCTAGGATGGAGAATGGTAACAGGTATTCAAGCAGATCAAAATCAATGTCACGCGGTCAAGCTCATAAAATTAAGCAACAAATCGATGAAATAATTAAAGGAATTATGGAAGTTTGAGTGATTGAGATGTGCAGATTTGAAATGGACTTCGAGGATGAAACCTTAGAAGTTAGAGGAATTAGGGAAGTTTGAGCAACATACAATTTTTTAAAAAACGTTTTTATTGTTTTTTTTAATGTTTTTATAATTTTTAAGTTTTAAGTTTTAAAATTTTTAATTTTTGAAGAAGTATATAACGACGTGGTAGGTTTTGATTGGTTTGACGTGTAATTTCATTACTTTCAATTACAGTAGATGAACGAAAATATCATCTCCATATTTACAAATAATAAAATAAAAAAGAACAAAATAAAATTAATGGAGGTCGGACCACTGCTCACCTTCAAGAGAGTGATCGGTCACCAAAATATGTGATTGGAGTAGGCTGATCACCCTAAAGAGGCAGTTGATCACTCTCCTACTTTTTTTTTTTTATAAGCAATATTGGAAAAAGGGGAAAAGATCAAGGTAGATTATGTCCACTCTTGACTCTTACAGCCGATAAGAAGGGGAGAGAAGTGGGAATGCTCCCATAAACATTATGGGAAGTGGCCCATTTGGCAACTAAATATGCCTGGAGATTAATACTCCTAGAAACCTTGATCGCAGACCAAAAAGAAAAAGAAGATAAAAGAAAAGTTACATCAGCAATAATTCCTCTAGATGACCATTTTGTACAATAGTTGGGATTGTTCAGAGCCGTAATGGTTATCAAAGAGTCACCTTCTAAGATTAAACTGGATGAAGGAGAAAAACTTGTTGCTGTTTCCACTGCTAAAAGGGCTATCTGTGCCTCACCTGCATTAATATCCATAAGAGGTATTTTCTTTCCAGTAGCCCAAAGAAGAGATCAATCATGATCAGAGATGATTGCCGCTGCAACCATATAATTAGGACGAACAACTATATCAAAATTAATCTTGATAAAACCAATAGGTGGAGGATTCCATGATTCTATCAGATCCTTCGCAATCCATGCCTGTTGATGGATATCAATAGTTTTTTGAACTTGAATCACCAAATTCTGAAAATTTGGAATGACCTTATTATGAACACTATTATTTTTGGCTCCCCATATAGCATCCAGAACAATAACCACTAATAATTGAAAATTTTCCACTTCAAATATTGGAATGTGAAGAATTTCATGTGGATGCAGAATAATAGCCTTGATCCAACTACCTATGGACATATTAGCAAAAGAAGAGTAGTCTAAAAGCCATGTGGAGGATCTTCTTAGTGCTTTAGCAAGAATGCAGTCTAAGAAAATATGTTGAGTAGATTCAGTAGGGCCATTACAAATGGGACAAGCTTGATGACTCTCCTACTTGAAATTGCAGCAACTTGTAATTTTCAAAATCCACCCCCGGATGCAGATCTTTAAAATAGTATGCCCAGAAATTTTTGACCTTAATCCCAATTTACAAAGTTTAAGAGTGAAAAAGTAATAATTCTTTATTATAATGCATTTCACTATTATTTTATTTTCCTTTTCCTTGTGTTCCATAAATCCTTGCCGACAAAAAAACAATAAAGTGTTGTCCTGAATGGCTGAAGCTATCCTAGTAGTCTAGTTCCACCTATTACCACTGAAGCATAAATCACTTGACTGTAGAAACATGTGACAATGTCTGGTTTGAGTTTTAAAATGGGCTTATTTGTTAATACATCTTATGAATTTTTTTTTTAAAAATTTTGGGGGTTATAGCGTCACATAGTTGGTAAAAAATAATTTAAAGTAATTTATGAATATTTTATGTGGTAAGTTCTTTCTTAATACTTTTATTTTTTAAATTTTTATTATCCAAAAAAACATTAGCAACTTATTAATCCTTCAAATCTCCTTCATCGACTCGGAGTCAACCTTGCCAATCTACATTGCAGACTTTTCAACCGACCAGTTAGAACTTCGGTCTAGTGTTGACTTTGTACTTGAGCCCGAGGGTTATTTATGCAAATATATTTTTTTCAAATCGGGCACTCACATTGTGTAAGTTAAAATAGTAAAAAGTTATTTTTAACTAGTTCTATAAGAAAACTTTTTTAAAAAAGCTTTACATTCGGTTAATCAAAATAGTTAAAGATTTATTGAGCTGTGCTATAATTTGTTGAGCAATGTAGCTCAACAATGCATAATTTATATTATTAATAATAAAAAAAAAATCAATTTGATACTCTCACATCTTTGAAAATAGTGAAAGTAAATAAAAAAAATAATATTTCAAATGAAAAAAAAGTAAAAGGATCGTTAAAATACTTAGTCAGATGAAAGTGATTTAGAAAAATAGGTAGCTAAAAAATAAAAAAATAAAAAAAAAAAAAAAAAGGTTCTATAGGACTCACATATGACATAACAAATATTTAGCTAAAAAACTTTTTTTTTTTAATTTTTATTTTAATCATTCACTTTTTCAAAGCATTTATATCCAACTCACCATTTTAGTTATCTACTTTTACTTTTTTATTTAAAATATTATTTTTTTTATCTACATTCAATATTTCCAAGGAAGAGAGAGAACAAGATTGTGTGTGTGTGTTTGTTTTTTTTAATTTTTTTTTATTATTAATATAATTAAAGATTTGTTGAGCTACAATGCTTAACAAATTTGTTGTGTACTATAGCAACTTAATAAATCTTTAGCTATTTTATTAAGCTGAATTTAAAATCCTTTTTTGCTACAAAACTAGTTGTCAAAATAGCATTTTTGTTGAACTCGATGCGAAAACTCTTATCAAGAGTTTAAAGAAATATTTACCTAGCGAAATGTAAATACTTTAAAAGAGGCATTGGGCTCAAACTCAAGGCCCGCGAGTTGTGGATGGCTTAAGCACCGAATCTAAATAAACCTTTCATCTTAAGATTAATGATTGAGATTTAAGAACGTAAAATACGTTAAGAATTTTAGAAGATATTGATCCAATCTTCACTGTTGATGCAATGATGAGAAGTTATAGGTTTATTGGGTTGTGTTTCAAAAATTAATTTCCAAAATTATTTAACAAAATTAAAAACTAACAAATAAGATGTATTTAATGATTTTAAATTTGATACTTAGAATAAAATATATTTTTTTAACAAAAAAAACACTATTATATATTCTGAAAAAACAGCTATTTTAAGTTACAATATGCAAATATAAAGCTCTTTTATTTTTAAAATTGGAAAACTATTATAGAGAACAATTATAAACAGCCCCTATTGTCTCACTTTGTTTCGGTCTGAAAAAGGAAAAATAAAGAAAATGTGCATAATATTTGTTTTTTAGACGAATTATTATTATTTTTTGATGCTTTCAATTTTGTTTGTCTTCATTCTAACCCTTACGGTTAAACATGGAGAAGTAGAGAACTTAAGTATAATGATTTGAATTTCAGGGAAAGATTTCAGTAAATAGAGATGAAAGGGGGAAGAAATTTCAACAAAAAAAAGAAGAAGATAGTGAAGCAATGCTCTTAATGACTAAGCCTAACATCCATCTAACATTTAAATGGATTAGAGAGAACAGAGAAAGGATAAAGTCGAAAAAACTTAGATTTGGGCAGAGGAGAGAGAGTCTCTCCCTCCTTCCCCCTTTTCCCCTTTTTCCTCCTTCCTAATCTCCCCTCCCTTCTCGTTATTTCGTTTTGTCTTTAGTTTTGGTATGTTGATTTTGGTTATGGTTTTCCCAACATAACAGGTTTTGCTGACATCCTCTCCACTATTCATGGCCAGATTTCATCTTCTCTGTCATCTATAGCCCTGGATCTGCTCTTTAGATGTTTTGGTTTTGGTTTCTTATAACAAGATTTAAAACTTTTAGAGAGTTTCCCACCTTTTGCGCCATTTCATCATGTTTCGGGACTCCTACGCTTTTTTCTCCCACCCTTCCTCCGCTTCTAGTCGGTCGATCTACTTGATACTGCTTGCTTTTGTTGTTTTAATTTGATTTCTAAATTTGTTTTATCCCTAACCTTTGAGTTGAGAGAATTTTAATAATATTGGTATGAATTGGGCTGCCTATGTCTTTGAATTTGTCTACTTGTTGCAGATCAGATCTATAACTGAAATTGTACATAGGCGTGCAAAAAAATTAGGTCATATATATTTGCTTGTCTTTGACTTGTAACTTCATAGCCTTAGACTATGGTTATCGAAGCTTATAACTTATTGTCTTAACTTTTAATTGTAAGAATTTTTGTTCAAAAATTGTTATCAATAAAAAAAAGTTAAAATTCACATTAAAAAAAAACAATGAAATGGATTTAGAATTACCTTTGAATTTTGGCGTTTGTAATGAATTGGGAGAAAAGTAAAACTATTCTCTTTGCTTTTTCCTTTTTTGGCATAGAGGGGAAAATGATCGTAAATATCCTGGGGGTTGACTTCTAAATTGTTAATGGAAGTTGAGAAAAATTTAGATCTTGAGTTCCAGCACTTTCCAATCCCTAACCACCAAAATGATTTATAATCATGTTGTTAAGCGACAGAATGAAAAAAGTTTTGCAATCATTCTATTAAAATGATTAGCATAAATTAAGATCCATTTTATCCTACACATGCATTGATTACAACTTGAGCTCTCATCATCCCTCTTTTTTTTCACAAAGCTTTGAAAATAAGCGTTTGATTTAATACGATATCAGAGTATAAATTATGAGTTTGAATTTTATTTTTATTATATTATTGTCCAATTCAACAAAATATTTTATTTATGAAATTTAAGCCCATACATAAAGAAAAGTATTAAAATATTAATTAAAATGATTAAATTTATTATTAAGTTTATGCTTTTGAAATATAAGGTAATTTAACAAAAACTAAATTTTTATCTCATAACTATTTCGTAATATTGATGTGATAGTTTCAACCAATTTTAGTTGTGATTGTTTTGCCAATATTATAATATAATTATAAAATAAAAATATAATTTTAAATATTACTCATTTTTTTAATCGAGTCTTTTAAATTAAGATGTGTTATTAAAATATGTGAAAAAAATAATGCGATTTATAACTTTACCTATAATTGCAAATCCTCTATTTGAAGAAGTCGTAGATTTATTTTATTATTTTGTGTACAGAATTAGGGTTTACTTGGGAAACGAATCAATTGGCATGTGCAATCGCTGACTAAGCTTGCTTGCTGACTAAGCTTCAATACTTGCAATCGCTGTCACTTTCCTCTCCCACATGGATTCCTTTAAACACCATTACTAAACGTACGTGTGCAAATTCTGTAACAGTCTACAAAATACGGCTCTATTTTATTTATTTATTTATTTGTCTTTAATTTTTTTTCAGACTCCCTTTCTTACTTTTTTTTTTAAAAAAAAAAAAAAAAAATTTATTCAGATTCCCTTGCTTATTTACAATATCATCACCATTTGAAGAGACAAAGAAAATAAAATATTGGTGAATCGTACATAAGAAGAAAAATTGACAACTATAATATTTAGGGTACCTACTATTGTAATATCTATCGAATCAAGATTTTTAAAATTATTCTATTATATGATTTTGCTTAAAAAACTTGCAACCATTGTTTTTAAATTAAAATAATTAAAACATAATAATTATCACCACATAAATATTTTTTATATATATATTATATTGTATTTTAAAAATAGTAGATACTAATAGGATAAACAAACAAATTATTTAAAATAATAATTAAAATTTTAAATAATAAAATACGTAATAATTGTAAAAAATCAAGATCAAAATGTACACGTACAATTTTTTTTTTGAAATTATAAATTTTTAAATTATGTGAATTTAAGTGTTTTTTGTATTAAACAGTTTAAAAAATGTTACGTATTAAAAATGTCACATGTTTACAAAGTAGCTAAAAAAAAGTTTTTTTCCTCATTTTTAATATGTCACATTTGTAATAACAAACATTTTTTAACGCCGTTAAATATAAAAAAAGTCTAAATTTATATAATTTAAAAATCTACATTTTCAATAAAAAAAAAAATTGTAAAGAATTGTTATCGTGTCTTACACCGGAAGTAAATGATCGGTCACTTTATGCCCAAAACATACCTGAAAAACATTTCATTGTGAAAAAAAAAAAAAAGAGAAAACAACAAAGAGGAGAAATCTCGGGGGTGTGCGGGGTGAGAGCCTTACTGTCATGCACTTTGGCTGGTTTCGTCGGACAAAGCACACAAAAAAAGAAAAAAAGAGAGAGTTGTAAAGAGCTCTCTTTTATGCCACTCTCGTATCTCATCGCATCCTTCTCTCTCTCTCTCTCTCGCTCTTTCACGATTCGATAATCCGATTCAGAATCCATGCTTTCACTTCTTCCCGACTCAAAACCCTCGGATTCAACTCGCCGGGTCGACTCGCTCTCCAAAGTCCCCCAACTTCAACTGTTCCTTCCCGAGTGAGTCTCTTTCTCTCTCTCTCTCTCTCTCTCTCTCATTTTCTGTCACTTTCCACCTAAAAACGAGAATATGGTTTCTCGGTAGTCGTCGATTTGGTAACATTTTCCCACCAATTTCTAGTGGGTATGCTTTGGTGAAAGTTTGCTGAACAAACATGCGAACTTTTTGATTTTGAACATTGTTTTTTGATGAATCATCGAGAGATTGATTAGAAGATCACCCATTTAGAAAACCCAGGTGCTGATTTTGCGTACTCTCCTCTAAAGCTAGTCTCTTTTCTCAATTCAGCAAGATTTTGAGGTTCAAACCTCTGATTTCCTTTAGGGTTTTGTGTTCGAATGGCGGCGTCCGCGAATGACAATAAGATCGATATTTTGATATCTGCTAGGACATCATTGAAACTAAGCATAGAGAAATCAAAGGTTTTAGGGTTAGCTTTAGAGAAAGCTGGGCCTAGATTGGAAGAGATTAACCAAAGATTACCTTCCCTAGAAGCTGCGGTCCGGCCCATTCGCGCCGAGAAGGATGCCCTTGCCGCCGTTGGGGGCCATATTAACCGCGCTGTAAGCCCCGCCGCGGCTGTGCTTAAGGTTTTCGATGCTGTTCATGGGCTTGAAAAGTCGCTGCTATCTGAACCCGGGAATGATCTGCCGGGCTACTTGGCGGTGTTGAAACGCCTGGAGGAGGCATTGAGGTTTTTGGGGGACAATTGTGGATTGGCAATTCAGTGGTTGGAGGATATTGTGGAGTACCTGGAGGATAACACAGTGGCTGATGATCGGTACCTTTCGAATTTGAAAAGTTCCTTGAAGAATCTTAGGGAATTGCAAAATGATGGGGAGAGGGGGCACCTTGATGGCGGGCTATTAGATGCCGCATTGGATAAGTTGGAGAATGAGTTCCGGCGTCTCTTGACTGAACATAGCAAGCCACTTCCAATGTCATCATCATCGTCCCCTGCTGAGCAAGCGTGCATTGCGCCATCACCTTTACCGGTTGCTGTTATGCAGAAGTTGCAATTGATTCTTGGGAGATTAATCGCTAATAATAGACTGGAGAAGTGTATATTGATCTATGTTGAAGTTCGTAGTTCAAATGTTAGAGCGAGTTTACAGGCTCTTGATTTGGATTACCTTGAGATCTCAGTATCTGAATTCAATGATGTGCAAAGCATAGAGGAGTATATAGTGAATTGGGGTAAGCATTTGGAGTTTGCAGTGAAGCATTTGTTTGAGGCGGAGTATAATCTTTGTATTGATGTTTTCGAGAAGATGGGATTGGATGTGTGGATGGGTTGCTTTGCAAAGATAGCTGCTCAGGCTGGCATTCTCGCATTTCTTCAATTTGGTATGACTGTTACGGAGAGTAGGAAAGACCCCAATAAGCTTTTAAAATTGTTGGATATATTTGCTTCTTTGAACAAATTGAGACTGGATTTTAACCGGCTGTTTGGTGGAGCAGCATGTGTTGAAATCCAGAACTTGACAAGGGATCTCATCAGGAAGGTGATTGATGGGGCAGCAGAGATGTTTTGGGAGCTTCGGGGTCAGGTTGAGTTACAGAGACAGATGCCGCCTCCTCCAGATGGTAGCGTTCCAAGATTGGTAAGCGTCATTATTGATTACTGTAATAAACTGCTTGGGGATGATTACAAGCCAATCCTAACCCAGGTTCTGGTCATTCACCGAAGTTGGAAGCATGAGAAATTTCGGGAGAAGCTCCTTATTAATGAGCTTTTAAACATAATCAAAACCATTGTGGAAAACTTGGAGACATGGATGAAGGCTTATGAGGATACCATCCTATCCAACTTTTTTGCAATGAACAACCACTGGCATCTGTACAAGAACCTGAAGGGAACAAAGGTTGGGGATCTCTTGGGGGATCAATGGTTAAAAGAACATGAACAGTCCAAGGACTTTTATGGCACAGTCTTCTTGAGAGACAGCTGGGGAAAGCTTCCAGGTCACTTAAGTAGGGAAGGTCTTCTTTTCTTCTCCGGTGGACGAGCCACTGCTCGTGATCTTGTCAAGAAAAGGCTGAAAGCTTTCAATGAAGTTTTTGATGACATGTACAAGAAGCAGTCGAACTGGGTTGTGTGGGACAAAGATCTGAGAGAGAGGACATGCCAATTTATAGTGCAGGCAGTTGTGCCTGTTTATCGAAGCTACATGCAGAATTATGGACCCTTGGTAGAGCAAGAAGTAAGTTCCAGTAAGTATGCGAAGTACACAGTGCAGGCTTTGGAGAAAATGTTAATGACTCTGTTTCAGCCAAAGCCCGGGAGATATGGCAGTTTCAAAGGCAGGCAGCCTAGTGGGAAATTCAACAATGGAGTAGATCTTCGTCGTACTGCCTCTGCGGTTGGGTGATTGTCTAGCCCGATTCATTTTATGGTGGTTAGCCTGAAAGGGTGCCATGCTCCAATAGTCTCCATATTCAGTTAGATGGTTAGCCAATTACCTTGTATATATTGTGTTACCAAGAGCCATGGAACTTTTGGAACAAATATGTTCATTTATTGGATTTAGAGAAGGAAGTTCGTCAGAACAGTGCCATCCCATTGACGGATTCTTCTCCATGAGATAGAATTTTTGTAACTTGTCTGAACGTGATGAAGAATTGAGAATTGCGAACTGTCCCCCATGCCTGAAGGGTTCTGAAAATCCATAAGATCTCATTGTATATGAGACATGCTGATAAACGATTTATACAGGCTTATTGGTTAAGGTTAGTAGACAATACTTTCAGCTATAGCTATTCTTTTTTTTTTTTTCTTCACCATCTTCGCTAGTCAGCTCAGTTGCTAGGTAGGCGGCAGGAAAAATCTTTGAGTGCTACACACTTCTTTGATAAAAAGTGCATCTAGATGTTTAGCTGTGATTTTATTCTTTACTCATCAGTATTTAGAAGAAAAGATTGTACTGTACATGTAGGGACCTTGCTGAAATGCATGTTGTTAATGCTACTGGATGCCTGTTATGTCGAGAGCTTAAGTATTACAGCCATGTTTTTACTGAAATATTGTTGACAATAAAATGGCAATGTATTAAAGCCATTTTCTTTTTGATCGGGTGAATAATATGGTTTTACAGCCTCGTTCATTTAGTGTGTTAATTGGTTGAGTTTCTTCATGCATTGATGATTCCGCCAATTCCATTTGTGTTTTCTGTTTAGTTTTGCTCTTCTTTATTGTCTCTCTGTAACTTTTTGTCTTCTATATTTGTTTTTTACATGTATGCATGTGATTCCCGTCCCTGCACCCTCCTCTTTCTGTCTCTTTCACATCCCTTTGTGTAAGTCTAGTGGTAGTGTGTGCAACCCTCCCATATGCGAGTGGGGACGCACGCCATGTGGGGGAATCCAAGTACTTCAATGCAGAAGTTGAAAACATGTTCTGGTAGCTAACTGTGTCAAGCAAAAACGCTATATCTTGTTGTTGTCAATTACCTGGAGGTGGTTGTGCTATTGATGGTCTTCAACGCAAAAATGTCATCATGATGTGCCCTATTTGATCCTTTAGGACTAGAGGATAGTGGTGAACATTAATTACCGTTTGAATTGTCATGCAAAAATGTCATCGTTATGGCCTTCCAATCTTATTCCTTCACATTGTCAATGGCATGTATTCTCCATGTCCTCTTCTACATACCATGATAGGAAAGTAGTTGAGCTTTGATACCAATAGATGCAACGTGGCGTAGTAAGAAACAGAATATGCAATCACAAGACTTCACAACTTTTCTATAAATCCTTAAAAATTTTAAGAATTATAGGTAATCGGGGGAGAAACTATCTCAAAAGTGTTTCTTATTAATAAAATTAAAGAAATAACACAAACTAAATAAAACGGGTCAACCAATTCACCCTTCTTATGCTTAAGCCACCCTTATTATGCCTAAATATGTTTTAGGGTTTCAACCCTGAAAGTACAATTAAATAGAATTAGCGTTTCGACCATGAAAGTAAAATTACAAAAAATAGTCTTTATTTGAAATTGTTGAAAACTTGCTCGAGCGAACGTTGAGCAAGGTTTCTGTCTTGCGATCCGTTTTGATATAGTCAAAATTAAAATTGGAATTTTTGTATGAAATACAAAATTATAGCTCTTTGAATAAGCTTTTCAAACTCGAACGTAATCTCTTGTTTTGATTATTATTAATTTATTGGATTGTACGGAACCACGTGTAATCTTGATCACATCAAGGACAAGAGGACGGTGGTTCCAAGAATTATTGTTTGAATTGTTATGCAAAAACTAACAGATAGGTGGGTATGCGTCTTGCCTCGTGGGGTGCGATATTCGACTGTTCTTTGAAAGTGATTGTGTTACATTTTGCTGAACTTCAACACAAAAAAAAAAAAAAGCATTTCTTGGGAATTTGAGAACCAATCCCTATTTTCTTGGCACATGGTCAATTATTGCTCCTGCGCGTAAGATTTTAGGATAAGCTTTACTCTTCTATGCTCATGGAGTCATGCTTTGGTGGTCTAGGGCAAGTGGCGTAGTAGACAAAATTAATAATTTTTGACACGATTTACGAATTTGATATGAATCTGACATGAAACTAACATATAAGATTTATGTATAATCAAATTCAGATTTATTTGAATTGGCCCATTTAATTAAATAGATTGTATTATGATTGACTTATATCGGATTAACCTGTGAGTCGATTCGACACACTAACACGAATTACTAGTCCTAATGTGACGTAAGCGTTAGTTTTCATTATCTTCCATATTTGAGCCCCTATGATGTAACAAAGTAAGAAGGAGAAAGCAAATTCAAATACATGAAAGATTACAAAGTTGAAGTACCGCCCGTTGGGGAACTTGAAGGAGAAAAGAATTAAAAATTGAATGGAATCTGGAAAGCAAAGCCATCCAAAGGACAATTCATACGAGACGAGGAAGAGATCATGACGTGAGATGTGAAACTCTTACCCCTTCAACGGAAACCACTCACATCCCCCAAAGCCCATAAAAAGAGAAAGAGAAAGAGAAAAAGAAAAAGAAAATGTAATAAAGACAGACCAATGAGTGATTAGATTCCTAATGCTGATTTATATAATGTCTGAGGACACGGAGGCATAAAAAAATTGACTTGAACATCTTCAAGTGCTTTTGTAATAATGTTGATTTTGTGATGATTGTGATGTCTTTCATGATAGTTTTTCGCATGTCCATCAAACAGTTGTATCCACCCAACTCATGCAATCCAAATTAGGTGCCATATTCATCTCACTAGACCGAAAGTCTTCTAGGTGTGATAGGTATTACAAAAATCAGCCAAGCTAGTCCTTTTCCTTGATCAACCCACAGTTTGAAATTTTGAAACAAGGATTTACTTGGTTCCTACCCTATTGAGGGATGGCATTTCTGTCAATTTGGATTCAAGTCATGTCAAGGTATAAGTATAAGATGATATACGTTAATTTTAGTTCGATCCATTTAATTAAACGTGTCTGACTTTTTAATTTTAACCTATTAATTGTGTTGAATTTGTGGGTCGTGTCAAAAATTGTCAGCCCTTATGTCGGATTGGAATCGTGTCAAGGCATGAATATAAGACTATATAGATCAATTCTAACTCGACCCATTTAATTAAACGAGTTAAACCCTTAAATCCTAACCCTACAAATTTCGTATTAAGTTTATTAGAATATACGAAAAATATAATATAAAATAATATATTTTTCGTATATTCTATATTTGGGTGATTTTGTAATATTCTCTATTTATGGTTGATTGTAATTAAGTTTGAGAGATTTGATTACTATACTTATATTTATTCTATACCTTATAAATATGGACCTTTATATTGTAGACAAATATCAAGTTAATGAGAACAATATAATCCTAAGAACTTTTCAGAGTGATAAACGTAGGTGTCTAACACCGAACTACCCGTAACTATTTTTTAAAAAATGCAAAATGAAGAGAAAATAATGTTTAGGATGAAGGCAAAGTCTCATACACAAAAAATGCACATGAGATTAGAAAAGCATCCATTGAATATAGATGGCTACATCAAATCCAACTGGGGGCCACGCTAACCTGTTGATGAAGGTTCACGGAGGATGCATGTGGAATTAATGTTTGGCTTTTATTATGATTTTGACGTTTTTTTAGGAAGAGGAGGCCCTCACCTCAATCCTGTAGCCTAATCAGCTTTGAACATTTGTGCAAATCTAGAACATGTTATGGTTAACTAATTCCTAGCTAATATTCAATAGGTCCATGGGCCTAAAATTAAAGCACATTCAGGATTTCTTAAGAGTAGTTTGACTTGTGATTTTGATAACTTACGGAATTGTACCCCCAAAAAAAAAAAAAAAAAAAATTGACTTTTGATTTAGACCATCTTTTAAAATTCTTGCGACTTCTAAAAGAGAATTTGACCCATATTTTTTTTTTGGGGATTCTCTTAAAACCTCATAAAATTCCAGTTTCAATGTAAGGATACTGTTATCTAAAAAAAAAATATATCTCTTAGTTAGCCTGCCTGCCACTCATCTCTTCTCACCCTATCTAAAAGCCATACATCCACCTACAACCTCAACTTCCGAATATCAATTTCACAGTTCTTTTTGTCACAGGCAGCAGAACTTAGGCTCATCTATTCTTGTTCATCTAGATTTCTGTATGTGGTGTCTCTTTTGGGGTATGGAGACTTCCAAATTCAAATTTGGGCCATACTCTTTTTACTGTTATTTGCCGTTAATTTTTTGAAGAGTGTTTGGGTAGTTTCAAATCGGTGACCTCAATTCCTATAAAAAGAAAGAGATTAAATACAAAAGCTTGTCAGAGCGGATTGACAAGAAATAGTTCAAATGTCTAAGTCAATTATCACTTAGAGGCAAATAAGACTAAAAATGAAGTGAGCTTGAGTTAGAGCAAGAGAGTTGGGAGATCCAAAAATCCTGTTACCTAGTTCGAATGTAGCCTTTATAAGTGTTGATGATAATTGTTTGAACATTCAATGAAGCATTAGAAGTGGATCCCCTTGTTCCCCTTAATCCTAAGATTAAGGGCAGCGCTAGTCGAGCAAAGCGCCACGTGTCACCGAGATCAGGGCTTGTAGTTCTCGAGCCATGGTGTTGATGGGATGCCAATCACTTCCGAGTATGGTAGCATGACATGTGCGTAAAGACTGTATTCTGATATCGTTTAATGTAGGATATAGTTCAAAGATATTATTTTAAATGTGGGTCCAATCAATCACTATGAGCATCTCGGTCGTCATGTTGATGGTTTGACCCTAAGAGACGATCAGGGAGGAAGACTGACCTGAATCCTGATCAGTGGAGGACTCTTGGATGCGGGGTACAACATCGGGCTTCAATCAACTAATGGGCTTCGACTAGTTGATAACTTTAGCCGGTCACTTGGGCCTTTCTTTAGTGACCCAATTTCCAACAAAGGGACTCCATTATTGTTAGCTCTATTTCTCTTAATCTTCTTGACTCCTTTAAAAATTAATCATAAATCAAGATAAATAGGAGTGTTTTCCACTACAATCACAATATCTCATCTTAAAAAAAAAAATTAAAAAATTAAAAAAAAAATTCCGAAGAGTACTGCTGCTAATGATTCCTTATGTGTTTTCATAATAAATGAACAGCCGAGCATAGAGATAATCTATGTGATATTAAAGGTTTTTTTTTTTATCCTTTTATTTGAGTTGTCTGATACTAAATTATTTGTGTTTTCATCCACAACTAAAATATATAGAATACTTCAAATTTAACTTGAACAAGGGTATTTTTTAAAAAAAGAAAAAAGAAAAATTGATTTCTTTTAAGATATTGAAAAAATAAGTCAAACAGAAACATCATTACGTTTCAGACATATTTAGATTCATTGCAGAGATTATGGTCCAGCACGTTTGGTGGTTATATCCGGCCATATGGAAAGGAAGGGAGAAACTTCGGGGGTTTCTTATCGTTCTACCAAAATTTAGTGATTGATTTGTGCTTGTTTTGTGGGAAAACATGACACAAAATGTTTCCCTCTATATATATGACAGCAAACGAAATTCACAGCGACTTGCCAGCAATAGTGTTCAACAATGGCCAGTCAAAATCAATGTCAAATGCAGAGAATTGAAGTGCTTTCACATTTAGAATTTAGACTAAACAACTTTCGACGAGTCCTCATCTTATCTTATCTTATCAAGTTTTATCAAAAGTTCTCAAGAACCCTCCACCCATTTCCAAAGAAATCCCACCAAACATGCCATCAAGTTTGGGTCACTTTTTTCTTGTAATACGTGTCTGAATCGTCAATTAATTTATATTTTAACGATATGAAATTTGAACAGAAATTTTCAACAATTTTACTGGCTCAAATTACTAGCAATATATCTTAACAACAAATGTACATGAGTTTTCATAAGATTTATTTGTCCATATAAGTCTTGAGCAGCTTGTCCACCTGTTTGAGTAAGTGGGTCATCGGAATCACTATTAAATTTTATATTGATTACTGTTAAATTTTAGATCTAATAGTAATTTTTAGTGCCACGTTTATAATATAATGTATTAAAAAGCGTGAGATTGAGAATATGTGTAACATTTCTCGGCCGCCAGGGGGCCAAACAAAACCACTGCTTCTCTCACCTGGTGTCAAAAGCTAGCGTATGTTGTTCCCCATTTACAGGCTCCTTAAAGTAGAGGAGATAATGGAAATATTCCTCGGATGAAGACATACAACGAACACGACACCAACAATCAGTGGCGGAACCACATGCAGAATAAAGGGAAAATGACCCCCAAAAAATTGTAGAAGACAAAAGCTTCCAAGTTCCAATTAAGTAGCTCACTTTATAATCATATATATCATCCTACCATTTTAAAGCCTAAGAGGTCAACCACTACTTCAACGATATATTAAAAACAATTCAGGTAATGGAAGAATGTCTGTGTAATGAAGCCACCGGCGGCGGCGGCAGGCGGCGGCATATCAATACCAAGTCTAACTTATGTCAAAACAAGAAACCAAATTAAACTTGTACGTTATAATAAATCTCTCGTAGTTGTTTCAACGGTTTGATTTAATTTTAAATCCTTCTTAAATATTTTATGAGAAAGTCTCTCAGATCGTACTATCAGACTTAAACATTTTTCTGAATCTAACCTAGCATATTATATATATATATATATATATTTTTTTTTCTTAATAAAAAAAAAGGCTCACTACGATGATGATCATAGCCCAGGCCCACTTAAACCCGACATAGCATGGCGTGGGGTACACCCTGGCATTTAATGGAACATGCATGGACTCGAACCCACAACCTCGGACTCGCAAGGTGATGTGTTCGATCTGCTACGACCATTAAAGCACCGTCCCAGGGGACCACTAAAAGGGTTCTTTTAGTTCTTGATAATGTGGATGAGTTGATCCAACTAGAAACATTTCCTGGAAAACTTAATTGGTTTGGTTTGGAAAGTAAAATCATCATAACAACAAGAAATAAACATTTATTAACTAAGCATAAAGTTCATTCAACATACAAGATGAAGGAATTGGATCACAATGAAGCTCTCCAGCTCTTTAGTCGACATGCCTTCCAAAGTGATAAACCTAATATGATTTTGAAGAACTCACAAAACATGCACTACATTATGCTGGGGGCCTTCCACTAGTTTTAAAAGTACTAGGTTCGAATCTATATGGAAGAGACAGAAATCATTGGAAATGTGCATTGGAAAAGTACAAAAGAATTCCTTATAAAAATATTCTCGAAAAGCTTAAAATAAGTTATGATGGATTGGAGGAAAGTGAGAAGAATATTTTTCTTGACATTGCATGTTTCTTCAGAGGAGATGATAAGGAATATGTTATTAAAATACTAGACAGTTGTGGTTTCTTTGCATGTTCTGCTATTAATGTTCTTACGAATAAGTTTCTCATAACTGTTGATGAGTATGAGAGATTGGACATGCATGACTTACTGCAAGATATGGAGAGAAAAATTGTTCGTTGGAAATCACCTCAAGAGCCTGGCAAACACAGTAAATTGTGATTTCATGAAGACGTTCATCTTGTACTAGGAGAACATATGGTAAGACACATAAAAATACTCTTTTAATTTTACATTTTGCAAAAATTGATGGAGAAATATCCACATGCGCGCACGCACACATATACACACCATTTGTTTGAAAAATAAGTATTTGGATGTAAGTGGGGTGTCTTTAATCCAAAAAGAATAAATAAATCATCAAAGAAATTGTGTTTTACCCTATTTCAAAGATAGATATAGTTTTTATAAGTATTTTGATTTTGATTTTATAAAAAAGAGTAATAAGTAAATATGAGAAATTTTATTTTTTTTACATCTTAACTATGATCACTTACTTCGAGACATTCTAATAATAAAAACAAATTATTCATTATGAAAATCTTTAAAGAAAAAAAAAAAGCAACATAAAAAGTCAGACAAATGGAATATAAGTTTGTTTTCTTTTCACAAAATCATGTGTGTAAATATATATAAGAATAAATTTATAATTCTAGCAAGTGGAAAAATATAGAGAACTTTATGCTTTGATTTGGTCACACTTATGCATTGTCTTCTCAAGGAACAAACAAAATTGAAGGCATCTTAATAAAGTTTCCTAAACAAGATTATTTATAAGTCGTAATGCACACTTTTCTGAAAAACCTACTTATCTCTCTAATGAGTTAAGAGTGCTTGATTGGGCTGAATGTCCTTTTCAATCTTTGCCATAAAATTTTCACGGAAAAAAACTCGTCGTTTAGAAAATAAGTAATAGCCCTTTTAAGGAACCGAAGGGATTCAAGGTACAATTATTATTTTTTATTTCCTTAAAATGATATTGTAAACTTTTTTGAAGTTAATTTATCCCCTTTTCTTCTTTACAGAATATGCAAAACCTAACGATTATGGTATTCTCTGAGTGTAAATTCCTAACAGAAATCCCTAATATTTTTAAAATCCCAAATTTAGAGCAATATTTGGATTGTTCTACCTGTAAAAGTTTAGTTAAGGTTCATGACTCTATTGGATTCCTTGATAAGCATACATATTTGTCATTTAAGAGATGCTCGAACCTTATCAGTTTGCCAAGAAACTTCAAGTTGAGATCTTTAAAATTTCTTAAGCTTAGAATTGTTCAAGCCTTCAAAACTTTCTTGAAATTGAGTGTAAAATGGAATTTCTGAGAGAGGTTAGGTTACGCTGCATTGCTATAAAAGAACTACCTTCATCCATTGTATATTTCACTGAGCTTTTCCAATTAACTCTATTAAATTGTGAAAACCTTATGCATCTTCCAAGTAGCCTTCTTCAGTTGCAGCATCTAAATTCTATTTTTCTCTTAAAGTGTCCAAAACTTGTTGAGCTTCCAACAAAGGAATTTGAAATCCCATCAAGTACAGTATTATTCCCATGGCAATTGCTTTTCCCATGTATCAAAAGGTTTGTTAGATTGTGGCAGCTTTTGTTGGTGGATTGCAAGCAACTTTAAGAAATTTTAGAACTTTAACCAAATATAAGAGACGTAGATGCTAGGGGATTTGTTTGTTTTGGAAAGTTTTTCAGGGGGTATTGTAACACCCAGGGATTTAATTAGGACAACTAAGAACACTTTGGTAAAAATTGTAGTATTAAGATGGGTTTAAATATATTTGATGTTTAATTATATATCCTTAGTTTAAATTAAGAAGTGATTAATTTAAATTAGGCTCAAAGAAAAAATAAATTTTTAGAGTCTTGAAATGAAAT
>FXXK01001594.1:65994-76005 GCA_900184695.1 Betula pendula | reverse complement strand
CGATGAGGACGATGTTCCCCTCATAGCGAGGACTCAGGTTCTCAAGAGAAAAGTTGCGGAACCCTCGTGGGAGGAGGAGGCGGACTCTTCTTCACTCCCCAATGAGGGGGGAGCGGAGAGTCCCACATATTCCGAATTCATCAAGATGTACCCCCCATCGAAAAAGGCTCAAGGCGTCGTCATTCTCTTTGCGGGTGAAGGGTCGGTGCCATCTACCGAAGCTATTCCCTCCACTGAAGGTGCGGAGCCGACCATCGAAGCGGCAAAGGTCGGTCTCATAGAGGCTTCGGAAAAGGTCGAAGCCGAAGCCGTTGCAACCGAACCGGTTTTTAATTCCGAAGTTGAGGATATGGCGGCACCAGCCAAACCTGTCGTAGCAGGTTCAACTTCGGCGATGGAGGTTATTCCTCTCGAGGTTAGAGATTTTCTGGAGGTCCCAAACGAACCTGAACTTCCGGATTCTCGAGTTCCCTTCTCAGAAGGAGTTGAGCTTCTTTCTGCCGGCGCTAGTTCGGGTGCGGGAGTCGTTGCTTCAGAGGTTCGGCACCATTCAGAAGTCCATAGTGAGCCTGAAGCTTCGGGTCCCGGAATTGAAGAAGCGACTTCTGGCGGCGATCCTGCGTGGTGGGAGGTGGTCAATTCCCAAGAAGATCCCATCCTTGGTCTTCGGCGTCAGATCGAGGTATGCTGCTACGTTATTGCTATCCGCTTTGGTTTCTCTGAAATTTGGATTCCTTGTCGACTTTGTTTGCTTCCTCTTTTTCCTTCCTTTTTCTTTTTCGGCAGGGTTCCCTGATTGCCGTAAATGCACTCGATAAGCATTTGCGCTCAAGTCAGGAATCGCTCTTCGAATGGAAGAGGAAATCGGAGGCTCAAGACGGGGAGCTCGCGGCTGCAAGGTCCACCATCACCGCCTTAAGAGCCAGGAATCAGGAGCTAGAAGAGAGGTCGATCCGCCACGACGCGGAGCTTTTCGATGCCCTGAAAATGCAAGAGGTTTTGGAGGCGAAGTCCTCTGAGTACGATCAGCTTCGTTCGGCCGTGGATATTGGGGAGGCGAGGATCGACGAGTTGACCTCTGATGTACTCCGGTTTGATGCGGCTAACTTCGGGCTTCGGAACGAGGTGGCCGACCTTCGAGCTGAGCTTGCGAGGTCATTACAATCGGAATCTGAATTACAGGTTCNTGATGAGGACGATGTTTCCCTCATAGCGAGGACTCAGGTTCTCAAGAGAAAAGTTGCGGAACCCTCGTGGGAGGAGGAGGCGGACTCTTCTTCACTCCCCAATGAGGGGGGAGCGGAGAGTCCCACATATTCCGAATTCATCAAGATGTACCCCCCATCGAAAAAGGCTCAAGGCGTTGTCATTCTCTTTGCGGGTGAAGGGTCGGTGCCATCTACCGAAGCTATTCCCTCCACTGAAGGTGCGGAGCCGACCATTGAAGCGGCAAAGGTCGGTCTCATAGAGGCTTCGGAAAAGGTCGAAGCCGAAGCCGTTGCAACCGAACCGGTTTTTAATTCCGAAGTTGAGGATATGGCGGCACCGGCCGAACCTGTCGTAGCAGGTTCAACTTTGGCGATGGAGGTTATTCCTCTCGAGGTTAGAGATTTTCTGGAGGTCCAAAACGAACCTGAACTTCCGGATTCTCGAGTTCCCTTCTCAGAAGGAGTTGAGCTTCTTTCTGCCGGCGCTAGTTCGGGTGCGGGAGTCGCTACTTCAGAGGTTCGACACCATTCAGAAGTCCGTAGTGGGCCTGAAGCTTCGGGTCCCGGAATTGAAGAAGCGACTTCTGGCAGCGATCCTGCGTGGTGGGAGGTGGTCAATTCCCAAAAGATCCCATCCTTGGTCTTCGGTGTCAGATCGAGGTATGCTGCTACGTTATTGCTATCCGCTTTGGTTTCTCTGAAATTTGGATTTCTTGTTGACTCTGTTTGCTTCCTCTTCTTCCTTCTGTTTTCTTTTTCGGCAGGGTTCCCTGATCGCCGTAAATGCACTCGACAAGCATTTGCGCTCAAGTCAAGAATCGCTCTTCGAATGGAAGAGGAAATCGAAGGCTCAAGACGGGGAGCTTGAGGCTGCAAGGTCCACCATCACTGCCTTAAGGGCCAGGAATCAGGAGCTAGAAGAGAGGTCGATCCGCCACGACGCGGAGCTTTTCGATGCCCTGAAAAGGCAAGAGGTTTTGGAGGCGAAGTCCTCTAAGTACGATCAGCTTCGTTCGGCCGTGGATATTGGGCAAGTGAGGATCGATGAGTTGACCTCTGATGTACTTCGGTTTGATGCGGCTAACTCCGGGCTTCGAAACGAGGTGGCCGACCTTCGAGCCGAGCTTGCGAGGTCATTACAATCGGAATCTGAATTACAGGTTCGTTCGTCGCGGATGCAGGGGGTCATCGACGAACAGAAAGGGCTAATCGTAGGATTCAAAGCGGAAGTTTCCGATTTATCTCGCAATCTCCGCTCCGTGAAAGGCGAGCGCACCTCCGCTCGGAACGGGTTGGAAGCCGCCGAAGCGCGGCTAGCCTTGCTGGGAGCAGAGATGGCGACGTTGAAGAGTGCACTTGAGGAACTCCGAGATCAGGAAAAGGCCACCACGCAACTGGCAGATCGTGTGGTGGAGAAGAACCGCGAGGTGACCCAGCTGGCCAGGAGGTATAAAAGTCAACTTAATACGGTGCACGTGGTCAGGAACCGTACTTGGGTCCACGGGTTCGAATGGGGATTCGAGACTCTTCGGTCAATGGCGACAAATGATAAATTGAAGTCACACGTGCCGACCATCAAGGTTGACGATATTCGACCCGACCCCCGGGCCTTGGGTGAGCTTCGGTCGATCGGGGCGGCGGAGCTGCCGGATGCTATTTCTATGTATACTGTTCCCCCTCCCATAGCTAGGGTTCGGCTAGAGGCTAGAGGTGGACCTGGGGCCGGACCCAGTGCTGTATCGAGGGTTGGGGGTGAGTCCGGTTCTGGTGACGGCGGTGAACGTGGTGCCGAACCCCCTGCTGATAGGAATGGGCCATCTTCTTAGTTGTATTCCATATTTTGTCCGTTTGTTGTTGCGTATTATTTCTCTTTTTTTTTTTTGAAAAAGACTAAGTTTGGCTTTCCTAACGAGATTCTTTGGTTCTGTTGTATCATCTGATCTTGCTTGTCGTCTTTAGGTTGTATAGTTTAGCATATCGTCCAGGTACTTCCGCGTCTGACCTGGACAAGACGTGATTCAGTTATTCAATTTTGGGAATCTGAAGGGTCTCACTCTGGGGCCTTGGTAACAGTGAACTGCGCATGGAACGGTACGGCTTCCCAAGAGGCGCGCCTGTTGGGTTTTCTAGGTTTAGCGCGCCTATTTAAGGGGGGCTGGCACGTATCGCTATATTATTTTTTACGATCCTTTCTGTTCTTCTCGCTATTTCCTGCAACGACGCTTTTCTAGGAATCTTGCTTTATCATCTATGGACAGAGGAGCACATCGAAGGGGAGGCCGAAGAATTCCGGCATCTGAGGCTTCGAGCGGCTCCCGCCGGAGAAGGCGCCTCCGAGCCCGAGCCGTTAGGTCCACTTCAAGGGTAACAGTTTCGGGCTCCGAGTCCGTCAACCGCCTCACAGGGTCTGCCAGGCACTCCGACAGCGACCCCTTCTTTATTCCAGGGTTTATGCCTGAGTGGGCGGAGGAAGGTGGACCGCAGGGTCTTCGGGACCCGGCAGGGTTGGTGCCGGAGCCCGAAGCTCACTATGAGAGCGACGGAGCCGTGGGGGCTGGTCAAGGCCGTCCCATGCCGGGAGCTGAATATTCTTTTTCGGTGGAGGAGCTCAGCAGAGAGCGCCGGACGCCTAAGGAAGCCAAGGCCCATGACTTTCGCCAGGGGATACGGCTCGGCCGCTTGGAAAACCGAGTGGCTTGTCTTGAGGCGGAGATTCGCCGCCTTGAAGCGCAGCTTCGTCCCTTACGTGAAAAGTTGTACAATCGGCACATGAGGATGGGGGAGGAATATGGATTGGACGTCTATATCGCCGGTGGTTTCTCCACTGATGAAGATTAGAGAGGGAGTCCGTTTCGATCTTTTGACCTTCCTCTTTAAACTCAGTTTTTGCTTGTGTAAGGTTGACGACTCATGGATCGTCAACATTGTAGCCTCTGATTGGGCATTGCTGTTTTGTTTGTTTTTTGTTTTGGAAAACCTACTGTCGATTCTGACATACACCTTCTCCGCCAATTTTGGATGAAATGAGTCATTTGCAGTGTTTTGTCCTCAATGATACATGAATTGAATACGCCATTTGCCCACGCTTGTAAAGGCAAAGGTAAAAAATATGACGAGGTTTTATTTTACCTTATTTTGTCCGCATGTGCTGCGGTCAAACTTGGTCATGTCGTTTGCTTCGAGGATCCCCTTTTTTTTGTCAAGCGCGTGGTTGGGCCCGCATTCTGAAAAGGAGTGCCGAACTTGCGAGGCCGAACTTGTGCGGCCGAAGTGCACTTAGCTGATTCATCATGTCAAGCCCGGTCCGTCAGGGGGTCGGTTGCGACCTCGGTGACGGAAGCGTAATTTAGATCTTGGGTCACGTGCACGGCATGCCAAAGGGTTCAGGACCTCGATGACGGAGCACGGACCCTCCGATCATGGTTCNAAAACTTATTGTCGATTCTGACATACACCTTCTCCGCCAATTTTGGATGAAATGAGTCATTTGCAGTGTTTCATCCTCAATGATACATGAATTGAATACGCCATTTGCCCACGCTTGTAAAGGCAAAGGTAAAAAATATGACGAGGTTTTATTTTACCTTATTTTGTCCGCATGTGCTGCGGCCAAACTTGGTCATGTAGTTTGCTTCGAGAATCCCCTTTTTTGCAAGCGCGTGGTTGGCCCCGCATTCTGAAAAGAAGTGCCGAACTTGCGAGGCCGAACTTGTGCGGCCGAAGTGCACTTAGCTGATTCATCATGTCAAGTCCGGTCCGTCAGGGGGTCGGTTGCGACCTCGATGACGGAAGCGTAATTTAGATCTTGGGTCACGTGCACGGCATGCCAAAGGGTTCAGGACCTCGATGACGGAGCACGGACCCTCCGATCATGGTTCGGCATGTCAAGGGTCATTGAATGGACCTCAATGACGGAACCAGGGCGTGATCTAGGATCGCACGCACGGCATGCCAAAGGGTTCAAGACCTCGATGACGGTGCGCGGATCTTTCGATCTGGGTTCGGCATGTCAAGGGTCGTTGTCCGGACCTCAGTGACGGAACCCGGTGGCGATCTAGGATCGTACGCACGCATGTCAAAGGGTGTTGCAAACTCGTACGGTGCGCAGATCTTTCGATTCTAGGTTCGCATGTCAAGGGTCGTTGTCCGGACCTCAGTACAGGAACCCGTGGTGATCCGGATCGACGCACGGCATGTCAAAGGGGAGTTTGTAAACCGTCGGTGATGGGCGAGAATCTTTTGATAGGGTTCGGCATGTCAAGGGTCATGGTCCGGACCTCAGTGACGGAACCCGGTGGTGATCTTAGGACGTAGCACGGCATGTCAAAGGTGTGTTGGTAAACCGGTGAACGGTGCGCAGATCTGTTTGATCTAGGTTCGCATGTCAGAGGTCGTTGTCCGACCTCAGTGAGGAACCCGATGGTGACTAGGATTGACGCACGGCTGTCAAAAGGGTGTTGTAAACCTCGTGACGTGCGAGATCCTTTTTGATCTAGGTTCGGCCATGTCAGGGCGTTGTCCGGACCTCAGTGACGGAACCCAGTGTGATCTAGAGCGCATGCACGGCATGCCAAGGAGGGTCTTGGGCCTCAATGGCGGTGCATGGATCTTTCGATCATGGTTCGGCATGTCAAAGGGTCGTAGACCTCGATGACGGAACCAAAATGAAGGTGTTTGCTTTTGAAGGGGCCTACTGCGATTGGCTCACCCCGCGCGCTTGATGTTGTTCATATGCACATGAAAAGAAGAAACAAAACACAAGGAAGAAGAACTTTCTTCAGTGGATAAAATACAACTTAGAAAGTGTGAGGTTTACTGGTAATATCGTTTCAAGTGTTCCGCATTCCAGGGGTGCGACAGCCTTCTTCCTTCCGAAGTCTCAAGATGGTAAGCGCCGGGTCGGTTGCATCCCACGACTCTGTAGGGCCCTTCCCAATTTGGAGCCAATTTTCCATCCGCACGCTCCTTGGTCGCCAAAGTGACTCTCCTAAGCACCCAATCACCAATTTTGAACCTCCGCGGCTTGACTCTTCGGTTAAAGTATTGGGCTGTCTTTTGGCGATACGAGGCCATCACCATTTCTGCTTGGTCGCGTCTTTCATCCAGGAGGTCCAGAGACAGTTTCAGCCCTTCTTCATTCAGCTCACGGTCATATTTCTGGACACGGAGGCTAGAGAGCTCCGTTTCTACAGGAACGACGGCTTCTGACCCAAAGGCCAAGCCAAAAGGGGTATCTCCGGTGGGGGTTCTTTCAGTGGTTCTGTAGGCCCAAAGGACTTCGTGCAGTTGCTCAGCCCAAGCGCCCTTCCTATCTTCGAGTTTCTTCTTCAGTATTTTAAAGATAGTCTTGTTTGTAGCTTCGACTTGCCCATTGGCTTGTGGATGCCCCGGTGAAGAGAAGTAATTCCTGACTTTCCGGTCTTCACACCATTCCCGGAATGCCTGGCAATCGAACTGCTTCCCGTTGTCGGTGACGAAAGCGTGGGGGAGGCCATATCTACAAATCACCGACCTCCACAAAAACTTGGTAATGTTCTGGGAGGTGATGCTGCACAAGGGCTTCGGCTTCTACCCACTTAGTGAAGTAGTCGACCGCTACTACCACAAACTTGACGCCTCCTTTCCCGGGCGGAAGGGACCAACAATGTCCACTCCCCACATGGAAAAGGGCCATGGAGATGTAATCGACGTGAGCTCTTCGGGAGGGCTTTTCTGATCATTTGCGAACTTCTGACATTTATCGCATGTTCTCACCATTTCCATGGATTGTTGATACATCTTCGGCCAGTAGTATCCGGCTCTGATCGCTTTGTGGGCTAAAATGCGACCCCCAGAGTGACTGCCACAAACTCCTCCATGAATTTCTTTTAAAGCATAATCAGCTTCGTCTTTGGACAGACATTTGAGGAGCGGCAGTGTGAGTCCTCGGCGGTAGAGGGATCCGTCGATGACAGTGTACTTAGAAGCTTTTTGGCGTATTTTGGTGGCGGCTTTTCGGTCTTCCGGGAGTTGACCTTCAGTGATGTACCTGAATATTTCCGTGGCCCACTCCGGTGGGTCCTGTACTACGCATACTTGAGGGCCGTCAAGAATGGATGGTGAAGACAATAACCGAACCAGCTCTTTAGAGCTTCCCAGCTCTTCTTCTTGCGCGGATCCGATTCGGGCCAGTCTATCAGCTTCCATGTTTTCTTCTCTTGGGACCTTCTTTACGGAGAAGTGCGCAAACCGGGATGACAACTCCTTTACCTTCATAAGGTACTTTTTCATTTTCTCTCCCTTCGCTTCATACTCGCCTAGGATGTGACCTGCTATTACGCGTGAATCCGTGTGGATCTCCACGTTTTTGGCTCCAAGCTCGTGGGCGATTGTTAGGCCAGCTACCACGGCTTCATATTCCGCCTCGTTGTTAGTGGTCTTGAAGTCCATCCGAACGGCATGCTTCATCTCTTGGCCTTCTGGAGTTACCAGAACTATGCCGGCCCCACTCCGTTTCTTTGTCGCCGACCCATCTACGCCGATCTTCCATAAATCATCGACCGGCTGATCCTCTTGGGCAACGGGGCTCGTAAACTCTGCTATGAAATCTGCCAGTGCCTGGCCCTTTATGGCGGGTCTAGGCAAATATTCAATATCGAACTCGCCTAGCTCCACTGCCCAGTTGACTAAACGTCCCGAGGTGTCAAGCTTGAACAGGACTCTCTTCAAAGGGTGGTCTGTCAGCACCCGAACCATGTGGGCCTGAAAGTAAGGCCTCAATTTTCTTGCTGAAGTAACCAGCGCGAACACTAGTTTCTCTATTTGTGGGTATCTACTCTCTGCGCCTCGGAGAGCCCTACTGGTATAATATACTGGCTTCTGCACTCCTTGGTCCTCCCTTATCAGGACCGAACTGACAGCGGAATCGGACACCGCGAGGTAGACATAGAGTGGTTCACCTTTTGTTGTTCGGCTGAGGAGCGGGGGGTTGACCAGGTAGCTTTTCAATTGTTGGAAGGCCTCTTCACACTCTTCCCACCAAACAAAAGCTTTCTTCAATATTTTGAAGAAGGGCAGGCATTTGTCCGTAGATCTGGAGATGAACCTATTGAGGGCGGCAATGCGCCCAGTAAGCCGCTGAAGCTGTTTGATCTTCTGGGGGGACTCCATTTCCAGCACTGCCTTTATTTTTTCCGGGTTAGCTTCAATGCCCCGGTGAGAGACCATGAAACCCAAAAACTTCCCAGACGAAACGCCGAAGGCACATTTGGCGGGGTTGAGCTTCATCTTAAAACGTTTTAAAATGCCGAAGGTTTCTTCAAGGTCGGCAAGATGATGCTCAGACTTCAAACTTTTAACCAGCATATCATCCACGTACACTTCGACGTTTCTTCCGATCTGGTCTTTGAACATCGCGTTCACCAGTCGCTGATAGGTTGCCCCCGCGTTCTTGAGACCGAAAGGCATCACCTTATAACAGTATAGTCCTCGATCTGTGATAAACGAGGTTGCTTCCTGGTCGAACTCATGCATCCGGATTTGATTGTAGCCTGAAAAGGCGTCCATAAAGCTCAAAAGATTGTGGCCTGAGGTAGAGTCTACCAAGAGGTCGATCCTAGGAAGCGGGAAGCTGTCTTTGGGGCAGGCCTTGTTCAGATCCGTGAAATCCACGCACATCCTCCATTTCCCCGTGGGCTTTTTGACCATTACCACATTTGCCAACCACTCGGGGTAGTGGACATCCCTGATGAAATCTGCTTCCATCAGCTTATCTATTTCTTCGGCTATGGCCTTATTCCGCTCAAGGGCGAAATTTCTTTTCTTTTGCTTGACTGGCTTTGCGGCAGGGTCGATGTTCAACCGATGAGAAATTATGGCCGGATCAATGCCTGGCATGTCTTCGTGTGACCATGCAAACACGTCGACGTTTTTCTTTAAAAATTCCGAAAGGTCGGTCTTCAATCCTTCCGGTAACTGTGACCCAATCTTCACGGTGCGGTCTAGACCTCCAATGGCCACTTCTACAAGGTCCTCATTTGGCTCTGCTCTCTGGATTGCGCCTTCCTCTCTTATCCCATAGTATACAGGGAGAGTTTCTCTGGCTTGAGGCTCTTTGAGAGTCAGATTGTAGCACTGCCGAGCCTCCTTCTGGTTTCCCCTAACCACCCCCACTCCGTGGTTGGTGGGGAATTTCATTTTCAGGTGATAGGTGGACGTGACAGCCATTAATTTGTTCAGGGTCGGCCTTCCGATAATAGCGTTGTACGCTGATGGTCGGTCAACGACCAGGAAGTCTGTCATCACAGTTTTCTCCCTAGAGGCTGTACCTGCCGTAAGTGGGAGGGAGATTGTCCCTACTGGAAGAACTTTCTCCCCCGTAAAGCCCACTAGGGGAGTGGGAGCTGGGACCAGTCTCTTGTGCTCAATTTCCATCTTCTTGAAGGCAGGGAGAAATAGAATATCAGCCGAACTTCCATTGTCGACCAAGACACGATGGATGTTAAAGTTCCCTATCAGCAAGGTGATTACTAATGCATCGTCGTGAGGGTAGGAAACCCCCTCTTCGTCTTCGGGAGAGAATGAGACGGCTTCGTGCTCTAGCCGGCGAGCCTTCGAGGGCCGTTCAATAGAGAGTATTTTCTTCGGAGGACAGTCTCCTGGCGTTCACCAGCGATCAGGCACGAGACGGAGCGAGTGCGTGTCACGTCCGGTGGGAAATAAGAAAGAATGATCAAAAGAGGGAGAGTTGGCTCGGTTTTGTAGCGGCATAGCCCCACCAAATATGACAAGCCGTACGTGGAAACGCCTCCTCAATACGACGAGC
>FXXK01001594.1:5679-56796 GCA_900184695.1 Betula pendula | reverse complement strand
CCACGCTGGCTTGGGGAAGCTTGTGAAGTTTCTTCAATACCCATCGCAGTCGGGTTGGTT
Organism: Betula pendula; assembly: GCA_900184695.1. Lineage (NCBI taxonomy): Eukaryota > Viridiplantae > Streptophyta > Magnoliopsida > Fagales > Betulaceae > Betula > Betula pendula. The sequence goes on along the minus strand of FXXK01001594.1, from coordinate 56,736 downwards.
TCGTAGTAAGAACAATAACGTTCCCACAGACGGCGCCAAACTGTTAGGACAGTTTCCAACTCCGGCTGTTCGGTAACCTGAGAACAAAGAAGAAATTAGACACAAGAGCTTGCCGGGGGTTGCCGGCGTGGGATAGCTCCGATGCCTAAGTCAATTCGATGTCTTTTAGAGAAAAACTTAAAGAGTAATTCTTTTTATCAAAAAATGAACATACCTCGCACCGAACCTAGACTTGCCCTTTATATAGTGGTGGGTCCCCCGAGGCACATAAATGAACTTCGGTTGTGGGGCCCTTAGTTCCTTATTGTCTTCTACGCCCATGAGGTCTATTAATTATGCTTACACGTGTCATACGAAGGCTGATCCACATCCTGTTATCCCCTGTTCGTTTGTCACATCAATCATATCGTGTGGGGCAGGTATGCCTCGAAAACATGCGGGAACAGCAATCAAGGCCGGCTACCATAAATGCTGGCCATAAATGAGCCTTGTCCTGTCTTCATCAAGAATCATTACACCCTTCTGTTGGAACCGAACCTTGGATGCCGAAGTGAGGGTCGGCGCGCTAACCGACCTTATCAACGAGTTCGGCTAACGTATTTGTGCAGGTTCGGTCCCCTGGCCGATGGGCCGTTTCTAATTAGAGGGGATATGGGCCTCCACGACCACGCAGGCCCAATCCCCAACATATTATATGTGTATATAGTTTATAATCTTTATTAATAAAGATTACAGTATACGGTAATTTATTCTACAATATATTTAATTAAAATTATGGAATCAACAATAATTACAAATTGATCTGATTGCAATTGATTTGATTTTATATCAAATCAATTTATTCCTTGATGGGAAGAATAATTAAAGCTTACAATTAATTGAGGGTCTCTGACCTAGTCTATAAATACAAAATCTGTGTATTCCATCAATACGGCTTAATTGAGGGTACCTTACCAAAACTTAACTAACAAGTACAAGAAATTCATCCATTTAAAGAAGACAAGCAATAGTGAATATATAACACCAGCTGTGTATTTACTTAAATTAAGGTACTGTAGTTTCTCAAAATCTACAAATTCAACATCGGTAGGAATATGATAACAAAAAAAGACAGTGATCTGCACCTTTAAATATGTAGGGTCAGTTCCATACATCTCCCGAGCATCATTTTGAAATATAAAGGCGTCTCATCTCCAGATTGCAGAAATATTTGCATTTCAACCTACAAACAACTCGCAGAGATGTGAGGCATAATGCATGCCCATCCAAATAAAACAAAGAACACAATACGCTTCAAGAGAACTTCTATCAATTACGCATAGCGCATTGGGAAGTAAACTTATTATGACAAGTTTTTGGAAAGAAAAAAAAAAAGGTCACAGCAGATAACAAATTAAATGCTGAAATCAAATGTGGAAACTTCTTGTAGTGGCAAAAATCATTAAGAACAAGTCCATAAAAATTGCATGTCACTTACGAAATCCATCTCTTTCGAGGAGTTGCATCCTTAGATCCAGTTGGATGTCGCCTTCTACTCTTTCTTGAAGAATCTCCAACAAGTAACTGCTTTTGCCTCGAAGATGAAATCGAATCGGATTTCCAATTTGTAGATATTTCTTTAAGTGGACTTACTGATCGAGATTTTGAGCTCCAATCTGTTGGTCTCACCAAAGAACCTGGCGGGTTTGCTGGCGCTGACATCAAGTTTCTTGTAGAAGTAGAGTAGCTATTCTTAACAGCAGATGAAAGGCTAGTAGTACTATCCATATCAAATAGGAGATTTTCTGTTATTTGTGGACGCTGCCCACTGTTTGAGTTTGACTCGAGGATCTATGAATTCTAGTGAAGTGCACCACCTGCCTTTAATTATACTATTAGTTACAAAATTCAGAACAAGACAACCAAATTCTTTTAGATACAACATTAATTATATGGAAATTCTTCGAGTAAACATAAGCAAATATTGTTGCACGTTGCTCATTGCAAAGTTAGAGCACATGCTTCTACTTTCTTCAAGGGAATGGAGGGAGATTGCAAATACTGCTTTTACTTTCTTCAATGAACTCCCCAAACTCTACAACCACAGGACTCCTGCCACCTGCTTCTTATCTTTTGTTCTAGGACAACCATGTCCTTCTTTAGTCTTGTAATTATCGTATAATGTCTTCCAACTCTGCAATCCTCTGTTATAAGGGATACAGAGTAATCAAAGAAAAGGGATTATTACTGGAATATTACCTTTAAGCAATTTAGTTGTACATCCACATTTTTGGACATCAACGAACGTGTTCTTATCAGGGCCAAAAGCGTCATTACACGATGACTCTACATTTTTGGTGAATGCCATCTCGCCCATACCACCCGAGTGATCCTGAAGAAAAATTCGCAAAACCAGAGCTTAAACCACATTGCTCATTGCAACTGTCTTCACACCCTGACATATGAAAAGAATTGAGGTGGCGCATGAATACAAAAATTGGACAAAATTTCTATCAATGTGGACTGAAATATTCTCAAAAGAACACAAGTATATTACAGATAGATGCAAAAGGGGAAAAAGATAATAATTTAATCAATGACAATAAGTTTGCTGCTTATTATTAGAAAAAAACAGAATGAGAATCAAAGGTTTAGAAGATTAACTTTTATTTCACATAATATTAAAGCAGAAAAATGTGATTAAAACCCTTAAAAAAGAAAGACATGTACGTAATTGAAATTTTAAACAGCCACACTAAGAAACCTTTAAAAAAATAAAAATAAAAAGACGCACAAACACACTTGTAAAACATACTGAAGTTAAACATACCCATAAGCTGAACCACACTGAAGAAATTCATAATGAGATAGAAACTTAAAGAGAAAAGTGGAAGAAATGGAGACAAATGATTATGGATGGTTGGGTGTTAGATACCTATATCCACTACTAGAGAACAGTTCAATAGGGCAATATTGTGTTCTTATTTCCTTTAATATGATTGTGTACAAGACTCTATCCTCATTTATGATAAGGATTCTATCCTTTTTAGTGAGTGCCTTAGGGCACATATGGAAAATTACGGTGGTAATTATGGTAATGTTATGAAAATTTTAATGTACTTTGACTTTGACTTTATGCTTCCCTAAAATTTTTTTTCTCACATTTTACTTATGCTCCGTTTGTTTAGGCATAAACTGATTTTCGTCAGAAAATGATTTCAGGGGAAATCATTTTTTAGGAAAATGATTTTCGCGGAAAACATTTTTTGGTGTTTGGTGCGTCCGAAAATCACAAATATTTTTTATATTTTTAATCAATCATATTAACCTATAAAAATTATTTTTTATTCACAACTTAAAAATATTAATATATTATATGAATAAAATCTCGGCTGGTGACCAACTCTTGGTAGGGTCCCGATCGGGTCTAAGCGAGGTCCCGACTAGGTCACAACCAGGTCCCGATGGTGTCTCAACAATGTCCCAACTAGGTCTCAGCGAACTTCCGATCAGTTTCCAGTGGGGTCTCGGTCGAGTCTTGGCGGGATCCCGGCAGTGTCTCGATTGGGTTCCAGCGATGTTCCGATCGAGTCCCGGCGATGTCCCAGTCAGGTCCCGATGATGTTTCAGGCGGGTCCCGAAAATGTCCCGGGTGGGACCCGACGATGTCTCGATCGGGTCCCGACGATGTGCCGGGTGGGTTCTAACAATGTCCCGAGCGGGTTCCAACCAGGTTTGGGCAGGTCCCAGTCGGGCCATGACGATGTCCCGAAAATGACCCAGGTGCCAACGATGTCCGGGGCGGGTTCTGGCAATGTCATGTGCAAGTCCCGACAATGTACCAGGCAGGTCTCGAAAATGTCTTGAGCGGGTCCCGGCAATGTCCCGGTCGGGTCCCAACGATGTCTCATGCAAGTCTTAGCGATGCTCGAGTCGGGTCTCGAAAATATCCCAAGCAGGTCCCAAAAATATTCCGAGCGAGTCCCAACCGGGTCCCGATGATATCCCGGGCAGGTCCCAGCAATATCTCAGTCAAGTCCCGACGATGTCTTGGGAATGTCCTGAAAATGTTTTAGGCAGGTCCCGGCGATGTTCCGGGCAAGTCTTAAAAATGTCTCAGGCAGGTTCCAAAAATGTCTCAAGCAGGTCCTGACGATGTTCGGGGCAGGTCATAGCGATGTCTCGATCGGGTCTCGAAAATGTCCTGGGTGAGTCCCGATTGAGTCCCAGTGATATCCTAGGCGAGTCCCAGTAATGTCTCAGGCAGATCCTGGCGGGGCCTCGACAATGTCCCAACTAGGTCCCAACGATGTTTCGGGTGGGTCTCGATCGGGTCCCGACAGTCTCTCGAGAGGGTCCTGACCAGGTTCCAATGGGTCTAGTGGTGTTTTTGGCTATAGTCCATCAATTTGAGAATGTGACGCTCAAACTCAGAAAATAATTTACGGTTTTAAAAATGGAAAACCATTTTACGGAAATTTATTAAGATTTTTTGGTCAAACTCAAAATGGTTTCAATTCATTATTATTTATAGCCCCACCAAATATTATAAAACACGAAAAATAATTTTTAAAAATCATTTTACGCCAAAATAAATATAGCCTTGATTTTTTTTTTTTTTCTAATTAAGCATTTTACTTAATTGATACCAAATTGAATGATTTTGGGCAAGTGATGCAGAAGATCGCACATGAGGAACGTATATGATATTCCAACTATATATATTAGAGGAAGATAATAATAGATGCTGAAAGATCGATCATTGACTACCGACGCATATCAAGAAAATAAATAATATGGGGATGGAGTCAATATAAGTGTTAATATGAATGATGAAACTAGACTGCATTAGACCATCTTTAGTGGAATAGTCAAATTCTTCATAATAATTAAATTCAATTATTATTAACATTTTTTTCTTCTCCAATAGAACAGACAAATTACAATTTTTCCTCCTAATATGAACAGTAAATTCAGCCTATTTACTGTTCACACTATAAACCATTGTTTATTGTTTTTTTATCACTCTCTCTCCCCCTTTCTCTCTCTCCCTCTCCCTGAAGCTTCTTGACTTCCTTTCTCCTCCTCCTCTCTCGCTTCTCTCTCAATGAAGCAATCGGCGACAAGGCTTGACCCATTTGCTCCTCTTCGTGTTCACAGTCCGAGCACAGTCGGAACTCGAACCCAATCTCGCCGGGTCAACCACAAAGAACCACATGTCGATGCAGAAGCTGTGGTGGCACTTGGGTAGAGTTCGAACCGTTTCATTCTCTTCGAATTCAGATAGGCAAACGGTGCAATCTGGAGTCAGGTCCGGGTGGGTCTTGAAGGGGTATTATGGCCGATTGGTGGTGATTGATTGTGGTTTGTTGTGTGGCTTGGGTGACTGATTTTCTGGTGCAGAGAGAGACGAAAGACTATTGCAATTGGAAAATTTAGGAAGACTGGTATGTAAAGTTGCTTGCTGTTAGGAATTGTGCTGAATTGTTTTCTGCAGTAGATGTTATGCATAAATGAGACTTGCAAGTTTCTGGTTTTGTTTTGTAAAAATTGGTTAAATGTTAGTGAAAATGTTTCATCCATCGGAAAAAAAAAAAAAGGAGACGAGAGGAAGATAGTGGTTTGTTGCTTGACATGGAAGATGGATGTTTGCTGCTGCTGTACTAGTGTGGAGAGAGACGAAAGCATAGAGAGAGATGAGAGGAAGATTATGCGGTGTTAAAGAAAATAATAAAAAAAATGATTAAAAAATAATATCTAAAGAAAGTAGATAGTGAAGTAGATATTCTGTTAGAATTTATAATAGAAAATTAATAATTAAAATAGGTAAAGTGATATTTTGAGTAGTTAAAGTAAATATTACTTTTAAAAATGCTCTAAACATAAGGCCGCATGCGGCGGGTCAATAAAATTAAACATGGGGTTAGAAGGGTTGTTTAATTTCCTGTTCTGAAAAGGCGGCAGGAACTAACAATTTGCCTAAGGGAGGATCACATGTTTTACTCATCCTAAATTCCTAATAATTAATTCCCTACTTCAATTCAAACATACCGTGTGGAATTGAGTTGCCAACCCATGTAGCCCTTTTCCCCATTCAGTTAAAAAAATAATAATTTTGCCAAGAAATTTTTCAGCTTTCTTTCATTTCCCACTAGTTTTCTAAGCAAGGAAACTGCCAAGAAGTTAGAACTTACCTCTGACCAACTTGTATTCTTTTTCTTAATTTATGATACCACGCGGCATCGACTTCTCTATTTAGCCTATGGAGAGTCGTTACTCTCATTATCTCCAAGACGTAGTAATCAGGCTTACATACAAAATTGCTTCTTTCATGGCCTTCCAAGGAGCCTCTTCCTCATCTTCTTCTTCTATCCCCCCTCCACGGCCTTATGATGTCTTTTTGAGCTTTAGAGGCAAAGATACCCGCAACAATTTTACTGCTCATCTATGCAATGCTTTGCGTCGGAAGGAAATCTATACCTACATGGATGACAAACTTACAAGAGGAGAGAAAATCTTACCAGCGCTTAACAAAGCTATCAAAGAGTCAAAGATTGCAATTCTTATACTCTCTGAAAACTATGCATCATCCAGATGGTGCTTGGACGAACTGAAAGAGATCCTTGAGTGTAGGAAAAAAAACCAACAAATCGTTCTGCCAGTGTTTTATAAAGTAGACCCATTAGACGTACGACATCAAAGAAAGAGCTTTGGCGAAGCATTAGCCAAACATGAAGGTAGATTCAAGGAGGACATTGTGCAGAGCTGGAAGGCAGCCCTAAATAAAGTTGCCGATTTGTCTGGCCGGCATATGGAGAAAGGGAATTCTGACCTTATATATATACACCACCAAAATAATCTTCTGAACGTAGTAATCAATTGCACATGGATAACACTTGATCTTTCTACTTTAGACACCTACTTTTATGCATGTGCATGCAGCACATGTGAACTATTTTACACAAATAAATGTTAAGTCAAATTAAAAGTACCTATAGCTTATTTCATAAACTTTTGTGTTCAAGAAAATAAATTCATTTAATTATTTTGTTTAAGACCACGTAATTTACTTAAATAATTTATGGATGATCTAATTGTTGAAGATGAACTTTTCATTTATTCTGGTATGCAGTTTTACCACTAACATTTTCTTGGGTCCTACAATATAATATTATTCCTTATGTAATTTCGAACAACTTTAATTATTATGATTTTTTTTTTTTTTGGGTTACAAGAACTCTAAATTCATAGAAATTTTCACCTTAAGATCATATTTTCAAAATTAGTCATTTTCATACGTAGTATTATTTGCATATATTTTGTTTACCTCTTAATACTGAGAAAGGTTGTCATAAATCTCTCTTGAATGTGAAAAAATAAACTATTAAATTCTAAGATTTTGGAAGTGGTGTGATTTTTAAATTAGTTCTTAGTATCTGTTCTATTCGAAGTAGTAACTTAAAAGCCCATCATGAAAATTTGAGAACTCTATAAAATTTCACATTTATACCTTAAGTTGAGTTAGATGATAACCATCGTCCCATAATTCTTAAGTTAAGAACAATTAAATTATTTAATCTTTAAAATAATGAATTTTTGTCGTTAAAATAAAGAAAACTTCGATACCTTAAACTTTGAACAAATCCAAATTGCAGAGTGCAATACCACAACCGACTTAAGATAGAGATACATATTTTAGGGGATAAATATATATAACTTCTATTTTAAACTGTTTTTTTCTTAAAATATTAAGTTTTCCATAAGATATATGGAACACATATTTTGAAACTAAGATGTCTTTTTTTTTTTTACATCTATATCAAGTTGAATGAGAGCATTAATTGTCGGAAAAATGAAAGATAAATTGCCTTTGTTCAGTCTAAATTATTGGGTTGTTTACAATATCTTTGAAATAAAGTAATCAATTCACAAATTTAAGCACTAATTGCAAAAGCACCAACTTGTTAAAAATTAGCATTACGATTAATTTTTTAACATGTAAACGTCATGCGGCGGTAAAAGACAAAACTATAAAAAAAGGATAAAGAAAAATGTCGCTCTGGTGGCCTGCACCATCCCGCCTATGTTGCCTTGATTTAATACAAGATGAGGTTATTTTACATAATCTGATACAATTTCTGATATATTACTATAATCATAGGAGACTTAACACTTCCTAATCTAAGTTTTCAGTACCAATTTCAAATAGTAGGTCTTCTTGAATGTAATACTTAACTAAATAACCCTTCTGATAACACAAACATAAATAAAAATTGAAAAAATGCAGTTACATTGAGAGTAAAATGTAAAAAGATACTCTTGATATGTATCAATAAGGCAAAACCAAATTCGAGAATAAAACAAAAAAAAGTTAAGTTTAGTAATACAAAGAAAAAAAGACTATAAAAAGTATGAGTCTGATTAAAGGAGGACATGTGAACAATCCATAGGAGGATTTAGATTTAGGTAGAGAAGGATTAAATCATATCTTGTTGCCTAACCACAGTCATTTGTTACAAAGAAAAAAATATATGTAAATCATGTTCCTATGTCTTTTCATGTGACTACTCCAACTCATTTAATGTTTGTTTTTTTAATCTTTTGCATTGCTAGGAATGAATCTGAATTTATCAATGGAATTGTTGAAGTGGTTTCAAGAATGGTAAGTCCTAAATACTTAAATGTCGCCAAATATCCTGTTGGAATAGAGTCTCGTGTACGAGACATCAATGAGCTTTTAAGTATTAGAATGAGTGACAGATGCATGGTAGGAATCTTCGGAGTTGGTGGAATTGGTAAGACAACTATCTCCAAAGCGATGTATAACTCGATTGCAAATCAATTTGAAGGTAAATGTTTTCTTGCAAACATAAGAGAAAATTCAAAGCGAGAGTGGGGTCTAGTCCAATTGCAAGAGACACTTCTTTCTGAGATCCTAGGTGACTCAAGTTTGAAGGTTCATAATGTTGATCGAGGAATTAATGCCATAAAGGAAAGGCTTTGCACTAAAAGGGTTCTTTTAGTTCTTGATGATGTGGATGAGTTGATCCAATTAGAAACATTATCTGGAGAACTTAATTGGTTTGGTTTGGGAAGTAGAATCATCATAACAACAAGAAATAAACATTTACTAACTAAGATTGATTTTACATACAAGATGAAGGAATTGGATCACAATGAAGCTCTCCAACTCTTTAGTCGACATGCCTTCCAAAGTGATAAACCTAAAGATGATTTTGAAGAACTCACAAAACATGTACTATATTATGCTGAGGGCCTCCCACTTGTTTTAAAAGTGCTAGGTTCGGATCTATATGGAAGAGACATAAATCATTGGAAATGTGCATTGGAAAAGTACAAAAGAACTCCTCATAAAAATATTCTTGAAAAGCTTAAAATAAGTTATGACGGATTGGACGAAAATGAGAAGAATATTTTTCTTGACATTGCATGTTTCTTCAAAGGAGAAGAAAAGAAATATGTCATTAAAATACTAGACAATTGTGGTTTCTTTGCATATTCTGGTATTGATGTTCTTATAGATAATTCTCTCATAACTATTGATGAGTATGACAGATTGGACATGCATGACTTACTGCAAGATATGGGGAGAGAAATTGTTCGTCAGGAATCACCTAAAGAACCTGGCAAACGCAGTAGATTGTGGTTTCATGAAGACGTTCGTCTAGTACTAGGAGAAAATATGGTAAGACACATAAAAACACTCTTTTAATTTTACATTTTGCAAAAATTGATAGAAAAATATCCACACACGCGCGCACACACATATACACACCATCCGTCTAAAAAATAAATATTTGTATGTAAGTAGGATGTCTTTAATCCAAAAGAATAAATAAATCATCAAAGAAATTGTATTTTACCCTATTTCAAAGATAGATAGAGTTTTTATAAGTATTTTGATTTTGATTTTATGAATAAGAGTAATAAGTAAATATGAGAAAAAAAAACGATTTTTTACATCTTAAATATGATCACTTACTTCGAGACATTCTAACATTAAAAACAAAATATTCATTATGAAAATCTTTTTTTTTAAAAAAAAAAAAAAGCAACATACAAAGTTAGACTAACTTTTTAGAGGTGAAGGCTTTTTATACACAAGAGATTCCATAGCAGGGCTAGGAATTCAGGCTTTGAATGGAATATAAGTTTGTTTCCTTTTCATAAAATAGTGTGTGTGTATATATATATATGTGTGTATATATATATATATACATAAAAGAATAAAGTTATAATTCTAGCTAGTGGTAGAATATAGAGAACTTTATGCTTTGATTTTGTCACACTTATGCATTGTCTTACCTGGGAACAAACAAAATTGAAGGCATATTAAATGTGATTTTGATTTTATGAATAAGAGTAATAAGTAAATATGTGGGAAAAAAAAAAAACAATTTTGACATCTAAAATGTGATCACTTACTTTGAGACATTCTAATAATAAAAATAAAATATTCATTATAAAAATCGGGAAAAAAAGCAATATACAAAGCCATTCGGATGGAATATAAGTTTGTTTCCTTTTAACAAAATAATATATATATAAGAATAAAATTATAATTCCACTTGCTTTATGCTTCGATTTTGTTGCCTCACTTATGCATTTTTTTTTTTTCTATTCTAACTTATGCATTGTCTTATTAGGGAACAAACAAAATTGAAGGCATATTAGTGGATCAGTTGCCTAAACAAGGCTCGATAGACCTAAGTTCCAAAACCTTCAAGAAGATGAAAATGTTGAGACTATTTATAAATCGTAATGCACATTTCTCTGGAAGGCCTAATTATCTTTCTAATGAGTTAAGAGTGCTTGATTGGGATAATTGTCCTTTAAAAGCTTTGCCATCCAATTATCACGGAGAGAAACTCCTCGTTTGGAAAATAAGTAATAGCCCTTTTAAGGAACCAAAGGGATTCAAGGTACAATTATTATTTTCTATATTTATTTCCTTCAAATTATGTTGTAAACTTTTTTGAAGTTAAGTTATCTCCTTTTCTTCTTTACAGAATATGCAAAACTTGACGATTATGCAATTTATTCGCTGTAAATTTCTAAGAGAAATTCCTGATATTTCTGGAATCCCAAATTTAGAGGAATTGCATTGTTTTGATTGTGAAAGTTTAGTTAAGGTTCATGACTCTGTTGGATTCCTTGATCATCTTACCTATTTGTCATTTGAGAGATGCTCGAACCTTATCAATTTGCCGAGAAGCTTCAAGTTGAGATCTCTAAATTGTCTTGAGCTTGAGGATTGCTCAAGCGTTCAGAACTTTCCTGAAATTGAGTGTAAAATGGAATTACTGTCAGAGCTTTCTTTAAGCGGCATTGCTATAAAAAAACTACCTTCATCCATTGTATATTTCACTAAGCTTTCCAAATTATATATATGTGATTGCAAAAACCTTACGCATTTCCCAAGTAGCCTTCTTCAGTTGCAGCATCTAATGCTTATTCAGCTCGTAGAGTGTCCAAAACTTGTTGAGCTTCCAACAACGGAATTTGAAATCCCATCAAGTACAGAATTATTCCCATCTCCTCCTCCAGCGAATTCAGGCATTTTAAATGATGGTTGTTCCTCAATTGGGCTTCTGGCACAGGACTTTTTGTATGTTAAAGACTCTAAGGGCCTATCAAAATCAGATTTCCTTGTGGCACGTAATTGCTTTTCCACTTTAACGAAATTATGTTTATCAAAGACTGGTATTGTCAGTCTGCCTACATGGATCAAAAGGTGTGTTAGATTGAGGGAGCTTTTTTTGGTGGATTGCAAGCAACTTCAAGAAATACTAAAACTTCCACCAAATATAAGAAACATAGATGCTAGCGGATGTGTTTCTTTGGAAAGTTTTCTAGGAGTATCAAAAACATTTCAGTTCGATACAAGCCAGTTACCAATGTTAAAATGGATTGATTTTTCCAGATGCGACAAAATGCTTAAGAATCAGGTGGCGGATTCTTTATTGGATCAGGTGGCGGATTCTTTATTGGATCAGGTATGTCTCTCTCTCTTTTGTACGTGTTTGCATGTAACTTGGTAGGCTTGGTTTGTGGGTTATACTTCTAAAACTTCATGATATCTGTTTAATAGGTACATGTTAAGAACTATTTGGGTGGTGGAATTGTATTTCCGGGAAATACAATACCAGACTCGTTAAGCCATCGTATGGACAGTTCATATAGTACCTCATGTAAAATAGATATTAGCGGGGACGGCTGGGAGAATGTGGATGAGATCAAAGGAATTGTTTTTTGTGTTATTGAACCCATTCTTGGGATCTCCTTAGACGTATGCACGTATCATTGTCGTCTTGGAATCGTCCATAGAGGTATGCAAATTCTTGATAGACAAAGATACATTGTTGGGCTGGAGTCCAATCATGTATGGATGGAGTACTTCATCCTAAAATATCGTAGGGACAGTCTGCAAGTTGAGATTTCTATGTCTCCAAGTTCAGGGTTGTTCATTAAAAGTTGCGGAATTCATCTGATATACAAGCATGAAGAGAAAGCGAAATATCATCCTCGAGTGCCCCATGTGGATTTTAATTTCCATTTAGATTATCCCAATGAAAGAAGTATATCCAATAGACATGAACTCGATAGAATTAAAAGGATATTAAATGGTATTCAACCATCTAGGAGGCGCCGTGATGATGATTGCAACTTGGAATCCAGTTGTAAAAAGATAAAAGCCACGATTTGAATTGTTTGCAACTCTCACTTGATGAATTCTGATCAGAAAGGTATATATAACGAGAAGTAATAATACATGTCAATCTCATGTTTACCTTGTCTTTACCAAAATTGATGTGGCTTTTAAAATCACAATTGAATCAAAAGTCAAATAATAATTTATCACAAATCCAATAGTGATTTTAAAAGCCACAACAATTTTAGTGGACACAAAATAAACATATATGTTGACATATATAATTGCCCTATATATAACAAGTGCTTTACATTTGAATTACAAAGATTTACATCGTATACTTATTGGGTTCTATCTAATCTGCAGCTATTCACTTGAATTCGAAATGCTTGGGTTATCTTGCAAATAACAAATGGGGTTCCCCCACCCTTGACTCTCTCAAACCAATTCACAGAGATGGATTTAGAACGACCTCCTGCTTTCCATGGATACCACATGCCTGCTGAGTGGCAAACTGCTAACAGCGTTCAGCCAGTAAGTACTTCATTCATTAATTTTCCAGTTACATGTTCACATAATAATGTCATTTGGGTTGATAGGTCATGAAATGTGTAATATACTACTTTATGTGGTTGAAATGTGGTGTTTGGAACCATTGATGATCATTGTATGGGTGATTTAGGCTTTTTGTCTATCTAGGGCTGAAATGGAATTGGATTATAGATCTCTAACAAGCCTCATACACGTTCAAATTTGTGTATTAAACGAGTAACAAACTTTATATTTGAATGTCAATCCAATTTAAAACTGATAGTTTGGAAAACAAAATATAGTTCCCTTCTAATGTTTGTTTGTTAATGCTTTTTAGAATGTGTTTTCTTATTAAAAAAAAAAATGTTTTCATGTGACCTAAATGTGAAGATGGTTTAAGTGCTTTTTGAGTACTTAATTTGTATTTGAATTGTTTGTTAATGTTTTTTGTTTTAAAAACAGAAAACAAAAGGAAGAATGAAAAAACGATATCAAAAAAAGCCAATGGACACTTCTGTCTCTATTTTAAAACAAAAACATTAACAAACCACTCAAAACGTATAGTATTCACAAAACATTCAAAATTATTTTCACTTTCATGTTACATCTGAACATTTTTTTTCAAATAAAAAATACCCTCTAAAAAGAATTAACAAATGGAGCCATTGGGACATATTTGGCTATTTTCATGCTTAGCATCAACCATATGTCTAGTTGTCAGGTTGCACTGGACCATTTTGACCATATATTCCTCATCATAATATCTAATTGTGTTTGTGCTACGTGTGAAACACAAATGGACAGATTAAATCTGCACAGGATGCGTATAGATCGATGCCCTTACCAAAACTTAAGACTACAAGTACAAGAAAATCATCCATTTAAAAAAGACAAGCAATAGTGAATATAGAACACCAGCTATGTATTTACTTAAATTAAGGTACTGTGGTTTCTCAAAATCTACAAATTCAACATCGATAGGAAAATGATAACAAAAAAAGACACTGGTCTGCACCTATAAATATGTAGGGTCAGTTCCATGCATCTCCTGAGCATCATTTTGGAAATGTAAAGGCATCTCATCTCCAGATTGCAGAAATATTTGTATTCAACCTACAAAAAGCCGCAGAGATGTGAGGCTTAATACATGCCCATCTAAATAAAACAAAAGAACACAATATGCTTCAAGAGAACTTCTATCAACATCATAGCATTGGGAAGTTAGCTTATTATGACAAGTTTTTGGAAAGAAGAAAAAAGGGGGGTCACAGTAGATAACAAATTAAATGCTGAAATCAAATGTGAAAACTTGTTGTAGTGGCATCATTAAGAACAAGTCCATTAAAATTGCATGTCACTTACTAAATCCATCTCTTTTGAGGAGTTGCATCCTTAAATCCAGTTGGATGTCGCCTTCTGCTCTTTCTTGAAGAATCTCCAACAATTAATTGCTTTTGCCTCGAAGAAGAAATTGATTCGGATTTCCAATTTGTAGATATTTCTTTAAGTGGACTTACTGATCGAGATTTTGAGCTCCAATCTGTTGGTCTCACAAAAGAACTTGGTGGTTTTGCTGGCGCTGACATCTGGTTTCTTGAAGAAGTAGAGTACCTATTCTTAACAGAAATTTCCTCAATTTTAGCAACAGGAGCTTGTGGTTGATTTGAAGGGGAAGTGTCTGAATCAGAAGATGAAGGGCTAGTAGTACTATCCATATCATATAGGAGATTTTCTGTCATGTGTGGACGCTGCCCACTGTTTGAATTTGAGTCTGAGGAAGGGAAGGAGGATCTCCGAACTCTAGTGAAGTGCACCACCTGCTTTTAATTATACTATTAGTTACAAAATTCAGAACAAGTCAACCAAATTCTTTTAGATACAACATTAATTCCATGGAAATTCTTCAAGTAAACATAAGCAAATATTGTTGCACGTTGCTCATTGCAGAGTTAGAGCACATGCTTCTTTTTTCTAAAAGGCAAAGATTTTCCGCATTGAATTCAGATGTGTAGAAGGTCACATCCTTTACTAAGTCCATTAGAATTTATGGACCTTTTTACATTATAAGCAGACATTACATCATTTCATGTGAAAGGGCAATGCATAATATGACTAGATCATTATACGCAACAAAAACTACAACCACAGGATTCCTCCCACCTGCTTCTTACCTTTTGTTCTAGGACAACCATGTCCTTCTTTAGTCTTGTAATTATCGTGTTTTTCCTACGTACAATGTCTTCCAACTCTGCAATCCTCTGTTATAAGGGATACGGATTAATCAAAGGAAAAATAAGACAAAATTCAAAGGGAATATAACAAGAACATTACCTTTGAACCAGCAAAATCAGATGAGTGGAGTACAGTGGTTAGCTCCTTTATGGTGGCATCTTTCTCCTCACAGTCCCGCTTGAGGTTGTAAACGTCTTGTTCTATTGCTGAGGTGTTCATCTGAGAAAAATGCACCATGACAATCCAATATACAAAATGTATATAGTTACACATCAATTATCCTTTTAACCAGCTCTTGTTTGTTCACCATCACCACAATGAGGTTTGATAAATGAGGCATGTTGACAGGACCCCTCGGAGTAAATGAAATGCATGAACAAGAAAAATAGACACACATTTGCCACCCTAAGTAAAGAACCTGTTCTATTGGGCATAAGAACTTTGATTTATCAAACGCAATGCATGCACTTACTACCATTTACAAATCGACATGTAATATGAGATTATATTGTAACATGGAAATCTAGAATTAGTATAATGCTCTTGAACCTCCCATTACCTGGATGTCAGCAGAAGATGTGACACTTGAAGCCCAATCAGACAAATCAGACATGCGGCGCTCCTCTGGTTCTGCTTCGTTTGAGAAAGCCAATTTATATGGGAGCATCTCATCCCCACCGGAGGCTTTCCTAACAGAGCTACCCTGAAACCAAGCTTAAGATTCAATAAGGAAAATTCAAGCTATTTAACAAGGACAAATTGTAAGGAATAAATTATTACCGCCAACCCATTATACAGCACACGATGCTGATCACAAAACCAACAACCACAATCAACGAATGTGATCTTATCAGAACCAAAAGCGTCATTACACGATGACTCCACATTCTTGGTGAATGACTTCTCGCCCCCACCACCCGAGTGATCCCTAACATTATTCACCTGTTCGCACAGACTGTCAAGCTTCTGTTGCATGCTTGACAGCACCTGATCCTGAAGCAAAATTCGCAAACCAGAGCTTAAACCACATAGCTCATTGCTACTTTCTTCACACACTGACAGATGAAAAGAATTGTGGTGGCACAGGAATAGAAAAATTAGGCAAAATTTCTATCAATTTGGACTGAAATAAAAATAAATAAAATCAAAAATCAAAGCATGAAATAGAATTCAATATTGTCAAAAGAGCACAAGTATATTAGAGATAGATGCAAAGGGGGGGAAAAGAATAATTTAATGATAATAAGTTTGTTGCTTATTATTAGAAAAAACAAAATGAGAATCAAAGGTTTAGATGATAAAATTTTATTATCACATAAAACCAAAGCCGAAAAATGTGATTAAAACCCTTAAAAAAAAGACATGTAATTAAAATTTTAACAGCCACACTAAAAAACAAAGACACACAAACACAATTGTGAAACACACTGAAGTTAAACATACCCATAATAAGCAGAACCACACAATTAAAAATCCTAATACGTGCAATTAATCATAATTGAAGAATAAACTATAAAAACAAAACCAAAACCGACCCAGTTTATTTACCCAAAAACTTTATTGAAAAAAAAAAAAGGGACAGCCCAAGAAGCAGAACCATAACAAGGGGGGGTGGGGGGGAAGGAATCAGGCGTAAAATCAGCCATAAATGGATTTCAAAACCATAACCAATTCTCAAATCAAGCACATACTAGTAATTACTGACGTATCTAATTAGCCCTAAAAACTCTATAAAACATGCATTAAACCAACAATTAACAGAACTAAACAACAAACTACAACGTACACGATTTAATCCCTTGAATTAATCCTTATGAAAGATTAAAAACTCTAATTACTAACCCTAAGCTCCACAGATTTCGTGAGCCGCCAAATGAGTCGGTTTTTCTTCGACTCCGCAGCGGCAACGCCGATTACCGCCACGATGAGGAACCGCTGGACCGGGCTGAATAGCTCCCAAGCTACGGCCTCGTCGCGGCTCAAGCCACCCCCGACAGCCCTGGCTGAGCTCGCCTCTTCGGCGTTGACGAGCCTCCCCTGGAGGGACACCCAGGCCATCCGCTTCGGCGGCGCAGGGACGGGGTAGCTCTGCTGCGCGAAGCCGCCGGTGGAGAGCCGGCGCGGGGACGGGGAAGAGAACGGCGCGAGAGATACCAGAGCAGGAGGCAAAGCCGCTTGAGCCGCGAAGCCTAAGCCGAGATCCTCGTCGGCGGCTTCTTCCATGAATGAAGAGAGAGATCAGAAGGAGCGTGATTGAAGCGACCGTTTCATTGGATTTGAAGGTCGTTTTTGGCAATTTGTGTTTTGCGCAAGTTTTTTGAACTGAGATTTGAGAGGGAAAGCACAAAACATGGAAGGTGAACGTTGGCTACTTCAACACGTGTTAGCATACTATTTTTACTTAATTCATTAAATAAAAATAAAACGTTAAAAAAAAATATTCCATCACAGAATCGCTCTGTAAAATACAGAGAATTTTTATCCATTCCATTCAAAACTCAAACGGTGGAAAATAAATTAGTTTAGAAGTAATCATTTACTTGAATGTATAAGTAAGATTATCTCTTCGCTAACATTGAATTTGGCACATCTATTAATGCCGACATATTATGAATAGAAAGTTGGTTTGAATTTCAATACGGATAAGGATTATCAACAACTTTTTTAAAAGTGTAAGTTTTTAAATTATGTGAATTTATGCTATATTTTGGTATCAAATGATGTAAAAAATGTTATTTACTAAAAATGTGACATGTTATTAATAGGAATTAAATATATTTTTATCAGATTCTTGTGATTTATGTTATAAAAAAGTTTTGAACAAAAAACTGTCTTTTACTTTCAAAAAAATTATAGTGAATCCTAATCCTCTGATACGGATGGACTAATAAATGCAACAAACCTTGATAACATGTCACATTTTTAATACACTATATTTTTCAATTGTAGGAGACCTTTATCATCAAAAGTTTTTTAAAAAAAAAAAAAGGTTAAATATCTTTTTGATACCTGTGGTAAAGGTCATTATCAAACGACCGCCTCAGTTTCAAAAAATACTAAATGTGATACTTGTCGTTAATTGAAATACCTACTTGTTACTTCTGTCCATTTTTTTTTTACGGAGATTAACGTCACATGTAGTACTTATGTTTTTTACACCACATAGGATGCCAAAAATAATAATAACTCCAAAATAAAAAATAAAAAATAAAAACTCTAAATCAATTCAAACCAACCCATTTATCAAATTTCTCCCAAATCCATTACTCAAAAGTCAAAACAAAATTTGGTCGATTTTAGGTACTGGTTTTGTGGCTTAGGCTCGGTTTGCCTTACGACCCTTTTTCACAAAACAAACTGGTCCTTTGTCCACCAACAAAGCCCAAGCAACATGGCTTCCTGCTCAAGTCCAATTTTTTCACTTGAGCAAACACAAATGGCCTTCTTTCGGCCTAGCTCCAACCCAAATAAAGTCCATATCAGTCCAAAAAAAGGACGAATGACTATGGGACAGTACAATCCCCGTCTAATTTGGAATACCTGGAATGATTATGATTTATTTTATAGTTTAAATTTTATTTTGTTTTATTTAACATTATACATGTAACGTGTTGTTTAAAATTTTTAAACAAAGTAGCAACATATTTATTATATGACAACATATATATACTATTAAATATGTAAAACTAAAATTTAATTTGAACAATAAAATAACATTTTAATTTGAACAATGTCATTTAAAATTGTTAAATAAAGTAACAACAAATACACTATTAAATATATAAAAATAAAATTTAATTTGAACAATAAAATAAAAAGGCTTGAAAATACAACATTTTTCGATTTTGATTAGTCTTTACATATTGACCGGACTAATTAACATTTTGCTCTTTATGCAACATTTGTTGATGATTGAATCTAAATGTGAAGTATGACCTAATCAGAGTCCAATACAGAGAATATCACTAACATTTACCCTTCATTCTTCAAAAATTTGCATTTTGACTTCGTCCCAAAAATCCATAATTGGTAATATCCTATAATTTTTCCAACCTTCAATTGCAACACTAAAGGAGTCGGGGTCAAATGTACTTTAGGTTTTCGACAATTTCCGACCCATCCCTACCTATTTAATATTTAAAAGCACAAGACGGCATCATTGTGATTATAATTACCTAAATCTAAATAAGCTGTCAAAAAAGTTAGGTTGTTATTAGTATTGTTACGCAGGATGATTATTCTATTAATAAAATAAATAATTTTTATTAAAAATAGAATTAGGTAAAATAGATCATTCTTGAAACAATCATTCTTAAGGTCATAACAGAATAATTATTCTTTTNAATTAAAAAATAGTTATTCTTTTCAAAAAGAAAAAGAATAAAAAATTTCAAAATACATCCTTTATTAAAAAAAATTATTTTCTCGTTTAAAAAATAAAAATATTAAAATTTAAACAACGTACTCTTAAAAACACGAAAACTATAATTATCAAAATATTTTTTCCAACCTAAAACAAAAAATACCTGTCTACCATGAGAGAAGCTTTGTTTAGCTTTGGAGGACCCCAGTTCCATTGATGAGACCCCGTGATACAGCTATGAAAAGGTATTCATGTCCATTAAATATTAGCCCTATAGTAATAGGGATAGTGACTTGTCATTTGCATCCACATACGCCCACCCCTATGTTCCCATCTACCTTCACCAACACACTTTTTTTTTTAGTAGAACCACCTCAATACCACCAAGCTATTCTGTGTCTTTTTTGCTTACACTTTTGCCCTTTCTAAAACTTACCAAGCCTACTTTGCAATAAAAACATGTAA
Organism: Betula pendula; assembly: GCA_900184695.1. Taxonomy (NCBI): domain Eukaryota; kingdom Viridiplantae; phylum Streptophyta; class Magnoliopsida; order Fagales; family Betulaceae; genus Betula; species Betula pendula. Next base: position 36,493 of record FXXK01001594.1, on the reverse strand, counting down.
CCTAAGAGCGTCAATGAATGGCCTTAGTAAGATGGAGTGGTTCTTTTAGGCCACCAACTAGGGCAATAACCAATTTTTATAAACAAGCCAACCCCATTTAAAAAAAGGCCGTAGAAAAACTATGTGAGTCACTTCACATTAGACTCGGAAAATTGTTTCTTGTACTATGATTTTTAGTGTAATCATCTTGTAAGTTTAAGTTGCGGTTCATATTTTATGAAAATAAGTATTATGTGGACTATTATGTGATAATTCACATTTTAGTGACTCACGTTGATTGTTACGTCAGTTTGTAAATATGGTTAGTCTTTTATAAACTATTATGTAACCATTCACGTATTAGTGACTGACGTTCTAAATGCCACGTGAACTGACACGTCAATTTATAAAGAACATGTCATAAAAATTGTTATACTCCAAGCTTCTAACGACCACTCTATTAGCTACACTCTTGTACTCAAAACCATTCCCGAAAAAGAAAAGGGCATATAGAGCACATGGTATTAAGTCCAAAAAGGGAAAGAAAAAATGACATTTTAGACCAGGTTAAAGAGGGGGAAAAAAAAAAGAGNAAAAAAGTAACACGCCAAGCACATTAAACCAGGTTGAGCTTTGATGTTTGCTTCGCCCATCACTCATGCCAAATATGTCAGAAAAAAGGCGAAACACCCACATTTCCCATGCTAGATAGCCATTGATGGCATCCCTCTTTACCTTCAAGAGAAATAAAAATGCCATTTGGAGTTGAAGCCTGATCTCTCTCTCTCCCTCTCTCTAGAAGAGAAAATCTTATTATTTGGTTAAGCTCTGCAACAAAAAACACATTGTCTGCACTAGAAAATGAACTGTACAGATTTGCTTTCTGTAATGGCATGCATCAATATGTCTGGATCTTACAATTAACTATCAGCAGCCTTTTTACCCTTTACACCCACAAATTTCATAGCTAACTACATGCTACTTTTTCAGTGCAAAACAGAACCCAGCTAAGCTTAACTTTCTGTCTTCTTTCCACAAAAGCAAGTCAGACACACAGACAGGCCCCTTTTGTGCTATTGCTGCTGCTTGTTTGAACACGTACACCTTTCACGGTTATCGGAAAGTGTCTGACAAAATTAAAAGAAATTTTTTTAAAAAAAAATTTACTTTAACATAAGATTAAATTTTGCGAGGATTCAGTTCATATTAATGATCCAAGAGTTTTTTATTTGAAATCTACCTGGACTTCTTTTTGAAGGTCTTTGATGTACTCAACTGCTAAATCTAGCATGTCTGCTGTGTTTGTTTGCTGCAAAGAATTCAAAAGAAGCGAAATATATGAGCCCCCACAAAAGGAATCTACAATGGACAAATCAAATGCAAGAGAAGTTTCTACCTTGTCCATGTTAGGCACAAGATCTTGTAGCTTCCTCATCCTTTCACTGATTCGGGTTCTTCTAACCTAAAAATTTGACAAGAAAATGAACATGTAAATGGTTGAACCATTGATGATCAACAAGTGCAGTCAATGGCCAAACAATAAAGAGATGAAAGTGATGGGACCAAAACTGACTGCACTCACATTTGGCAAAAAATTCTCAAAAAAGCTGCAATCTCAACAATGCATAAATTAAATTAATAAAAAAAAAAATCAATATGATTTTCTCTTTTCTTTGAGAATGGTGAAATTAAATAAAAATAGTAATATTTTAAATAAAATAATAAAAGTATATAGCTAAAATGCTGAGTTGAAAGCAATTTCTTTAACTAAATTTTAACTAAAAGTTTGCTGAGCTCGAATGTGAATGATCTTACCCTCTCGGCAATGCTTCGTGGGTGAGTGGCACAGCCCCGCTTAGCTCGAATCTTACAAGGCACAGAATCTTGGAGATGCAAAAACTTTTCAATGGCAGCCATCTCTGCTGCAGTTTTTGGCAAACTCATGTGATGAGCCAAAACAGTGGGAGGGCGATTTCCAGGCTCCATATTCTGATCAACAACAAAACTCTGGTCAGATGATTATAAGATTATAGAAAGCAAAACACAGTGGATCACAAATATGCTACCTGAGTTTCTGACACGTTTATATTGGAAAATGGCTTTTCATCATCATCATCTGCAAGTGTTTTAAGACCAGTGATATTATCTGAAATCATCGCAGTGTCATCCCAAGAACCGATTGGGAAACCTGTGACATAGTTGTCACCACGGTCTTCACCAAAACCTCCACTGTCTGGATTGTTTGCTGCCATGTTTTTGTCCTCGATTTCAGCTATTGGACTCATTACCCCTGCTGAAGAAGGAGGCCCTGCTGAGTAATTCTTCAACCTGCTTGCAGAGGAAAAAGATGCTTCTTCCTTAGTGCTCTTACCGCCTCCAAAATTTCCCATGCCTCTCATTGCAGCATAGCCTGCCAATTGCTAAGAATTGTTTAGCATCATTCCAATTTGTAACCATCATCAGAAATTTCAAAATAAAAAATTCAAGAACAAAAACTGCTCGTTTTTGCATCTAAGATCGTAGCTTAAGCAACTTGATCTATTACTCAATTAATTCACACGAAACTTTTAGAACCAAAATCTATCTAAACTTTTCAAGTAACCCAAAAGCAAAATCCGTAGTAAATTGTGTTCTGCAGATAAAGAAGTAGAAAAAAGACAATAGGCGCGTACTGTTTTCAACATTGATGTGGGAGAACAATCCGGCTGGCGAGCTACTATGCCGAATAAGGGTAGAAGTATTACCACCTCCGCCGGTCTTCATCTGCGTCAATGGATCCGTCCCCATTGAATTCAAGCCCTGATTCGGCAAAGGGAGTCTCGATGGACTTTGGTAAAAACTCTGAGAAGTAGAGCCATAGTTGCTCTGCTGCTGAAGAACCCTTGCTGCTTCGTTATTTATTGATTGCATAAACTGCGTTGGCTGGCTATTACCCTCTTTTGCACCCACTTCTGATGCAGCATCGTCTGTGCCTCCACCACCACCAGCACCGCCGCCGCCGCCACCGGACATAAACCGAGCGAAGATTTGCTCTGTTTCGGGGCTCGAAGGCCGGCTGAAGAATTGTTCGCTGAATTCTCTGTCAAGGATGCTTGAAAAGTACGAACTTGGGGCCGACCGGTACCGCGTCAAGCCGGAATTCATCTGGTTTTGCTGATGTTGAGATTGATGATCGTTTAAATTATGATGTAGTTGAAGATCTGACTCCATTTGCTTCTCTCTGTTTTTCTTCAATTCTCTTCCATAAAAGCTTAAGTGTTGAAGAACGCAGATTGCTTTAAGAAGATTTCTTTCAAAATCAAAAGCAAAGCAAATCAGAAAAGCTCTCGGAACCCACCAACAAGAACAGAGTTGTTCTCTGCTTTCTTTCTAACACTAAATACTAGACCCAATTTTTTCTACTTGGACTTGAGAATACACAGCTACTAAAACAGTCTTAGAAACAGAGAAAACAGAGGAAGACAGAGACTCAGAATACAGAGTTGTTTTTTGGGCTAAGTACAGAATAACAAAGTTACCACAACTTTTTCCGCATAAACACGAATAACCATCAAATCTGATAACAACCCAGTTTCCAACTAGTGAATCTGAACCACCCAGCTGAAGAAGATAACAACAAAATAAATCAGTGAAATAATAATTTTTAAAAAACAAAAGAATATCAGACTGGAAACTCAGAACAACAAGAAAAGCCAACTCTCTCTCTAAAATCTGTCTCTGTCTCTCTCTCTACAAGTGCTGCTGGGAGTGGAGGAGGAGGTGGTAGTGGTGGTGATGCCAGTGAGTGAAGAGAGAGAAAGTGAAAACCACATAAAACATTTTTCTTTCCTCTTCCATGATTCAGCCAATGAGAAGTGAACAGAGGACAGAAATCTAGGTCTCTCAGATTTGGTTATCCTTTTACAATAATGCCCTTTGTAGTTGAATATTTTCTCTGAATACCCATTGTGTAGAATAAGTGGCTGGGCTATTCACACCTCAGTTTACATATGAATGGATTGCGTGCTTGAACCGACGTTAGATTAATCCTATTTTTAGAAGTAAAGTTAGGTTTGGTAAAAATGACTATAACATCCTCATTGGACCACATATATGAATTATTTTCGAACCCTAACAGACAGTTGTAACATTTTCTGCCCATTGTTGAGAATACAAGGTTCTTTTTCACTTTTTTTTTTTTTGTTACGATGACTTATGCGAAAATTGTGTGTTTTAAGAACATATGTTAATTTAATAGGCTGAATTTATTGAATTTTCTTTTGCGTGATTTGGAGGAAAACTTTGTCATCTTTTTTGCTCCCATTGTTTGTTTTTTTTTTTTGGTGGTGCTTGGATTATTTTCAATTTGGCCCCCATGAATACCTATACAAGAAATTGTATGTGTCACAATGATAGAAAGTAATTCAAAAGGATTTGAAGTCCAATATAAGAAAAGGTAGCAATTGATCTTGTTAGTGCAAAAGGGTTCTATAAGTTTTTTGGATTCTTCTAGCGTGTGATTAAAAAAAGCAAAAGACACAAAAAGTACTTGGTCAATACCCAAATAATCACCTTCACTAATGCTTCCTCCTGATGATCATTATGGCCTAAAAAACAAAGAAGAAAAAAGGATGACTGTAGCATAATCAAAATTTATTGACTATCGTTCAATCAAAATTCCTACCTAGAGGACTGTTATGAACACTCACTATAAATGAATATTGATTTTTGTTAGTGCAAAATTTTCCCCAAACATTTTTAATTCAATCTATTAAACTAATATATATTTTTAGATTATGTGATTTTTAAATATATTTTTAATATAATTAACAAAGCATGTAAGGTCTGTCCTTAAAGTTCATATATCACGTATTTTAACGACATATGTCAATTTAATAGACTGAATTAGAAGAATTTTTTCAAACGCTATTTGAGGAAAAACTTTACCCTTTTTGTTATTTTGTTCATCTTTCTATACATAATACAACATGCATTCGGAGATTAAAAAAAAAATAGAACTGCAGTGATGTTTAAACTGTGACACATAGCGTGATGAGATGAGGTATGAATACCAATAAAAAAAAAATATGAGGTATGAATAATATGGTCCTTCTGCATGACCATGCTAATGAGACTTAGCCATAGAAGACAGTCACAGCAATTTCGCACTAATCATATGATTAACGTTAATGAGCCTAAGTTTATATACTAAAAATGATCAACAATGTTGCTATTAGTTTATACAATTTCTTTATATTATTAATTACATAATTCATCATGTTCTTTTTTCTTTTTAAGCAAATAAGAGAACAAGAAAGAGAGAATAGGAGATCACGAGGATCATGAGTCCATGACCTTTGGGGAAGGGGAAAAGAAGAGAGCGGGAGATGGATGGGAATGAGAATGCTTCTATAATTATTCCTAAAGGCAGCCCCTTTAGTCAGATTGTGCACTCATGAGGAGCTAGCACTTTTGTGGATTTTGGAGGTGAACTTATTGTTGGGGGTAGAGAATGGTTTGGGCCCCGCTCATTTTTATTATATTTTAATAATGTGGGGACACAAATTTTATAAGGCATCAAACCAAAACATTTGTATGGCACTAATATCAATTGTTAAAGAAAGAATTATTTAAAAAAGTCTTTTAATGAGCTCATAATATAGCATGTTCAGACACCACACAGTTCAAAAGCTTAAAAATATAGGTTTAGGCCTGACTATGCTATATAAATTACTAATTCTTATAGTATCTAAGCAATATAGGATACAAATCTCACAAATATACTCACAACACTAATAATAATACTGAAATTTATAGGGTCAATTTCATGCTGAGGAGCTAGGACCTACAATTAATGAGAAGATTGGCTTAGAGGCCAGTCAGGAAGAGCCGACAAGAATATCTCCGATGCTTAAATCAGTAGAGAACTTGAAAAAAAAAAAAAAAAAAAAAAAAAAAACTTTTTTCCTTGTAAGGAAGAAGTTCCAGAATTAGTATGTGTTTCAAATAGGTGAATTAAGTGTTTACCTTCATTTATGAACCCTATTTCCTCCTGTTGAAGGTCATTCCTCCCTTGTACAACCTTGCTATGTGTTGCCTTCCGACTGGATTGAGTGTGGTTTGTCCATTAAGCAAGGGCACCAACTCTAACAAGGAGTATCTCTGATAACCCTTTCTCTGTCACGAGTCAAGTAGGATTAAATGTCTACTCCTCCTGTGATGGGAGGAGAGTAGTACTCTCATACCGTCTTTTACATGAGTTCTCCAAAAAACTCGGAGACACATAGAAATTTGAACCATTTTAGATAAAAAGGGAGTAATGGGGTACTTCACAGCTTGGTGCAATTCTTCTGCAAGTTGCCGAAATGACGTTGCGGGGCCAATCTAGGCCCGAGCTGATCAACAGTCGAAGTTGGCTGCCTGGTCTAGGCACGAGGGAATCAAATCTAGGTGTATCAAAATTAGCTTTGTCGGGTAGAAGGCAATTCACCAGTTAGTAGGGTGGGTAATGCATTGAATTAATTGCTTGAATGATTTCAAGCGAATCTCTTTCTAATATTACATTATTCAATCCCACAGAAGAAGCTTATTTGAATATTGCTAGTTTGCTTCTTTAGTTTCACCAACTCTTTTTTTTTTTTTTGCAATAAGTTTCACCAACTGTTGGGTCTTCATGCAGGTTACTGGAGAGCCAGCCATCCAGGCGTGGCTCGTCTACTCTTGTGACTGTGGGCTGCTATGTTGAAGTTGAGCTTGCAAAAAATTAGTAATGGTTAAATTATCACTTATTTTAACAATTTAAGAAAGTAAATTTAATTATTTAAATTAATATTTCAATACTTCCTTTATTACGTGTGGAATCGGATAGTATATGAATTATTTTAATTGAAATGAGATATAAATTTTGGAGACAATGTTGAAATTAATTAAGAATCTTTGTTCCAATGTCATGGTAAATTACTATTTATTGTAAAAATTTAAATTAATAAAAAATAATGTATTTAATTATTAAATTAATATTTTACCAATAATAATGTTGGTCTATTCTTCCAAAAAAGAAAGCATTGCTATAGCCAAACTCATCCAAAGATCCAAGTGAGGGGGGAGTCAAGGAGAATGATTCTATCACGGGGGTATATGCAGGGAACCTTAAGTCTTCCACATAGTTTAAATATAATCTTAATTATGTCTATATAAACTTTTAGGTACTCTTTCTTTGTAAGCTAATTTTTAATGGTGAGTCTACTCGAAGTTTGTATCATCTGATATTAAAACTAGTTGTTACGTTAAGTATGGGATTATATGTAATTTGTTGAGAATGAGATCGAATGGGTTGTGGCTTTAGGGTTGAGTCACAGATGGGGCAATATATAGACTGAATTAAAATATCTTGATACTATATATGTATGGATATAACATTAAGTCATTGAATATTGATAGATAAGTAAAGCTGCCAAAAGAGAAAGAGTCACCATCGGAACAATGTTGATAGTGGGCTATTGTGAACGTCGGTTGCTGAACGTGGTAATATGTTACAATTATAAGTATCCCATATAGCTTAAATATAATTTTAACCATGTGTATATAAGCTCTTAAACACCATCCCTCATAAGCTAGTTTTTAAAGATGAATTCAGCTTGAAATTTGTATATATAAAAAATAATAATAATATGGAAATCAACAGAAATTGATTAAATACACCAATTTGCTGTAAGATGGCAATGCCGAAAAGCTATAACAGATTCTTATAAAACTTGAAAGACAGATATACATAAGCAGTGGTGCCCTTACGGCGGTCTACATTGACAATTAATTGTATATGAACACCTTTGGATTTAAGTTTAAGCATCATCAAGTAAATCAAACAATAATTAATACGTGGGACAAAGTGGACTTTCAACACCCTGCCTCCCCACCAAACTAAGGTAAACCCACAAAATAAAAAATAAATAAAAGAAAAACCTCCATCACTTTTGGAGATAGATTGAGGACAAAAATAATTATCTTTTATTGGATTTCTAACTTTAGAGAAATTATTGTTTTTGCTCCAATGACGAAGTGCTACATGTGCTGGGAATTTTATTTTAAGTAAAAGAGTAAAAAGAATAGTCTCTTTTGCTACCTAGTGAGGGGACCTTTGGTGCACGCGGAGTTTTGATAAACATTTCTTTCTGCATTACTATATATTTTTGGGCCCCTAGGCTTTTTCTTTTTTTTTTTTGTAGATTGCCCCTAGGCTTTTAAAATGATAATAAAGTGGACACACGTCTGCTAAAGAACAAAAACTGGCCATTTCTTAGCCATTATTAATTATGTAATGTTAAGGGTCAATTTGTTTTGTTCTTATCATTAATTTATGTATTATATCATATTATAAGAAAAAAGAAAAGCCCAAAACTTCTCCACCAACAAAAGGTATGTTGGGCATATAAGGTATTTAATAAATTATTGTCATTAAAATACAGACGTAGTTAAGGTAAGGTCCGTAAGGACACTTTTTTTTAATTTTCTTTAAATTGGGCTACAAAATTTTTTTCAAATGGAGTTTAGAGTAAAGTTTTGTCATTAAGATAAAAATAATGCTAAATACTATATTTTTTTTATCCTATAACTGTCCAATAATATTGATGTGACACTCCAAATCAATTATTGAATCTTATTATTATTATTATTACTATTCAACAATGATTAATCCAAGAGTCGTTAGAAATGTCACAATAGCCTTATTGAAAAAATTACAGTATCTAATATTTTTCTTTAGATATATGTGTGTGTGTGTGTGTGTGTGTGTGTGTGTGTGTGGTGAGGTATAACATAATATCTCTTAAAACATAGGATTGTAGAACAAGTCGTGCCAAAGAAAATATTAATCTAAACAAGCCAACTCAATGCAAACATTTGTCTTGTCTAATATTATTAACTTTAAGAACATCACTGCATTTTCTTGTTTTTATTTATTTAATTGTTTCATTTAGCATATCAAAATATAAGAAAATGATTTTTTTTTATTTTTTTTTTTAGTAATGTTGGAGCAAACTTTAACCAGCTTATTCTCACTAAAGAAAATAATTGTCTAAAAATTAACATATATAAATTACTAGTCTACGTTTTTTAAGCACAATTACTATCCATTTGGTTTTGGTTTCAAAATATGCAATTTGAAAAAAATAGCAATTTCAAAACAAAATCAATGAAGACACAATTTTTAAAAACGCAATAAAGTGTTTAGTAAAATCTACAATTTCTAAAAATACAATAAAGCAAAAATGTAATTTTTTCTTTAAAATCGCATTTTTTTTAAAAAATATGCACTACTTTGCCTTCTACACAAAAATATGAATTTTTTTTCTTTTTCATGTTTTTAAATTACTATTTTTTTTTCAAACGCATTATCAAACATGATATATTTTACAATTTTATTTAAAAATACACATTTGACCTGCAAAATCAGGGGAGAATACTCTTAATCTAGAGGCCGACACTGAAAAAATTTATTTAGCTAGCTAAATTACAATGTGCATGTGGCTTCACGGATAGGAAATGATGGAACGTAGGTTGAATGAAAGTGGTACACAAATCCATGTACCTTTTTCTTTTTTCTTTTTTTGCCCAAAATCTTCACTTTCAGCTTCCTTAAAAGTTATATTTAGCTTAACGTGCTAATGCACGTGTTATCACATTTAATTATGGCTTAAGTTGACCGTAAAAAAGATCAAATGCCAGCAACCTAACCAATTAGGATCTCTAAATGTGATTGACACCTTAATTTACTATGCTTTAGATCCTAATCGATCATTAATCAAATCACTAAATGACAACCCCATTAAAATTTGAGTGGAGGTTAAGCACCTCTCTATATATAAAATTAGAGATTATGTCGTCTAATCAGGAGAGATTTGATTGCTGTTGCTTACTTTATTCTTGTTGTGCCATTCCTTGACATGTGATGAATTTGGGGCCCATTTTTGGGATTTACTTTGAATAATGTCATTGTCTTTAGCCTCTTTTGTCTAAGCTAAATCTAGTCATCTCATCCCCCATCACTTTGTTAGGTAAGATCGAGTTTTCGCAAAAGGGTTGCAACAAAAGTAATTAGGAGTACATATTCTAGATTATGACTAATTAGAAAAATTTACCATTTCTAGTCCTGTCAATGGGAACAAATCACCGTCCTATGGGTTTAGTAACTAAGTAGGCCACCGAATCGGAATAAAATATTTTATTGAGAGTCAAAGCATGAATGAAAAATATATTTAAAAATTAAGATTTAATTCATATATAAAAAAAATAAAACTAGAATCAATTTGGTGTAACAGTGTTAACAACTGTTTGGACTTTCTGATTTTTTTTTTTTTTTTTTGTTGGCTTTTTTAGATGGATTAGATTTTCGGTTGTTCACCAATTGTTTGGGCTTTTAATTTTTGCATAATAATGTCTATTTTTTTCGTCTTGTGAATAACATGTAACTTATATAAGAAATGCTTGTTGTTTAATTTTTTTTTTTTTTAAATTTTGTCTAACTTTATATATGTGGACAAAAATGAACCTAACAAATGCAAAAGAAAATTATTTTTTTTAAAAAAAAAAAAAAACTATATATTTGATCATGTTAGTTGGATCATCTAATATTTGTCCAAAGTAATCAATTCCAAAACCAGCTAACTAGATTGGCTTTTTTTTTTCCCAAATTCAATTGTATTGTTGATCAGTCTCAATTGTTGAAAGAGAGTTTAAGTCCATGTATAAAAGAATGAGTTAAAATATTAATTAAATCATTTTTATTACTTATTTTTTGGATAAATAATAATTTACCAATTAATTTGTGGTTTTAGAAGCATATTGTTAATTTGAATAATATGTTACCTTTTCCCTTTGGAACACACCAAACTCCCTCCAAATGATTCCATTTGCTATTTCCGTTGTACTTTGTTCTTCTAAGACCTTTCCTTTTTATTTTTTTGGGAGACTTTTTGTTTGGTAAACTTTTTCTTTTTATTTTTGTTTTATTCTTTTCAAAACAAAAATATTAACAAATAAATCAAAATATAAAACATTTAAAATTATTTTTACCTTTTATTAGCATAAAAACACATTTTCAAATAAAAAAAATTTTAAAAAAAAAACATAAAAAAATAAGAAACGGGTACATGATTAATGGCAATTCCAAATCTGATAAATGGGCATTATCAAATTATGGGAGCAATCGTCCGTATACGATACGAATAATGACACATCAAATTCTCAAACTTTGGGACCAAATTACCCCCACGCCATCGTTGTCAAGCCCCACCTTTAGAAAAACCAAGCTAGGCTTTAGGGTTGAAGCATTCGGACTGTCCATTTGTCTGATTGGGATTGACGTGAAACTGAGGGTGGCCCTACACGTGTAGTGCATAATTTGGTTAATTTTAAACCACATATTTCTGAAGATCCAAACTTTTAAAATGATGTACCATACATTTAATTTTCAAAGCAAGATGCCCTCTTCTGAAGGCAATGTTAGCGACATTTACTTAACCAAAAAAAGGAAAAAAAAAAGGAAAAAAAAAAGAATAGCAAACTAAGGAGAATTTTAGTTGGAAGTCAAATCTTTTTTTGCGTTTTCGATATTTTTATTTTATTTTTAATAAATAGACCATATTCAAGTAGTCTCTCTCACGATCTAATTATGACTAAGCTAATCTAATTTTCTTGTCATAATAAACAGCTCCCTTATCACATTTAAAGTATATGATATTGACATATATAGAGAAGATTTTTCTCTTTGTTAGATATCTATATTGACTTTTGTGCGTGATTAGAGAGATCATGAAGTTCACAACTTTATGATATTGGTTGTTTAATTAGATAATCAATAATTATACCATCAATCACAAAATAATAATAATAATTATTATTATTATTATTATTAGTATACCATACCATCGTTCTAAAGTTTCTAAAAAAAAAATCTCATTCATCCCAAAAAATAAAAATAAAAATAAAAATAAAAATTTACCGTGGTTATTTTGATATGAGAAAAACGAAGAAAATAAACTAAAAACCAACTTATAATTATAAATAAATAAATAAATGTTTCTTACAAAAAAGAAAAAGGAAAACAAATGGTTTACCATTTAATAATGATTCTTTAATAACAAGGAAAAAATCAAACGAAACAAATAAGAGTTTCCATATTATTTACATGAAAGTTTGTAAGATTCATTAACAGGAAAAAAAAAAAAAAAAGACTTTTTTCTTTGAGGAATATGGAAGTTTGAATTTTTCATGGATGATTTTTTTAGTATTGACTTTGTAATAATACGATTATTTCGGTTTTAGGGACCACGAACATGCAAAAAATCATGGTATTTTTCATGATTTGTCATGTGTAGATGATTTAGTACTATTCCTGCAGAGGATCATTTGAGAGAGAAAGAAATCTTGATCAATTTCTAATCATTATTTTTTAAAAAAAATGACCGAGATTTTACCATCTAAATATTTACTACATTTATCATATGTGAGAATAATAAATAGACAAAGTTTTCTTTCAAATTTGGTTAGAATAATCCATTCAACCTAGCATATTAAATTGGCACATGTGCTTAGAGCGTGTAATTCTTACATGAATTTTTAATATAAATTGACATTTGTTCTTAGAAAATGCATATAAAAATCACATGATCTAATGATATAAATAATAAGTACTAAGATAGCAAAAAAATTCTTGATTTTATAAAATGTGGCTGAGATTTAATGCTAATGAAAAAGAGTTTGACTTAGGTCAAGCTCTACTTGAAACTAGGCCCGTCGGTTTGGGACATGTGTCCTATAGTAGGACACAAGAGACACATGTCTTAATCGCAACGGATCCAATTCTACCCAAATCAAATCCGAAAAGACCATGCATCATAAACAAGATAACTAGAGATGGAAGTATAAAATCTGCCTTCATTTCGGCTGAAAACCCAACAAATGTAAGATAATTCAGAGTATACCATATTTAGTGATAACATATACACTATATGCCTGTATCACCTGCCCTTTGCAAAGATAAGAGTGAGATTTAGTAGCCTTTCTTTTTTATCAATACTGTGTTTTTTTTTAATGTAGGAACGAAGATTTTGTGCCAAAGAGAAATGATTCCGAGGTTGCTGGTTTGCACATGTTTGGAGAGAACATATTCTAGTATTTTATTTTGTACCAAATAATATGAGAAAAAAAAGTACCCCCATAGGACACTTTTGAACGTGTTATATTCTTCCTCTCAAATCCAGCCCCATGATTCCATTTTGCCCATACCTTTTCTGACCACAGTTGCTCCATTTCCATCCGTGCATGATGCATCACTCTTTTTACTCACGGACTCCTACGCAAAATTAGGGTTTATCAGTTATCACGGGCCTCTCTCTGTCTCTTTTATCTTTTCCTGATTTGTTTTTCTTTAGTATTTTTATGCTTGTTGCTTTTGAACATTTGTACAGAGGCAACTATATTTTATTGTGTTTTTTTTCTTTATGGAAAATTACTATATAATTAAGATCAAGAGATTAACCTAACAAGGAGGATATTATGACCAAAATCTTAATAGATGATGTCAATGCTGTCATAAGTGTCTACGAAAAAGAAATATGAATTTTGTTCTTTTTCTTTTTTCTTCAGCTTTTACTCACAAAAAATAAAAAATTTCAACAAAAGCGGGGTCTTAGCCGCTTTGGTGCTTAAAGCATTAGGATTTCAACTTCTAGTGTTCACATGACCCACAAATTTAGTATTTGGACTTTTGCCCTATAAAGTGTTTACAAAAAACGAAGAAAATTCAAGTGGACCTCCTAAGTTTCTTAAGTCATCAGTTATAGTCACTCTGTCGGTGCTATTAGGTTTCCAGCCTTTCACATCCCTTGACAAAACCGAAGCAGGAAATTATATCGAGGACTTGATTATTCATGACCCATGAAAAGTGCAAAAGCAGATTTTTGCACGGCTAAACCGAACCAGCCAACAGAAGAGTAAGAGTCTCTGATGTTTAAGTCAATAAATTTGTTGAGAAAACAAAATCGAGAAAGAATTTTAGAGTTAAAAAAGCTCTTAAATTTTATTTGAGATTGATCCCTCTTTTATATTAGACTCTGATTTATTGCCACATGGTGGGTGCATAGTTCTGCAGTAGTGAATCTAGTGATATGTTAGTAGGAGGGCTCTTAGGCTTTTTAGCCTTTCTATTGAGGTCTCCTGTATATTAATTGGGCCCTAGCATCATCAAATAGTCTTATTTGTACACCTTTTGCGTGTATCTCTCGTCCGCATCATTGACTATTAATTGTAGAGAAAATTTCTAAAATGGTTCAAATAGTTTGACTTGTGACCAATAAATCTCTGCGATTTCAAAATGAACAAATAACTCCATGTGGAATGCTTATCTAACAAATAAATCTCTCAGTACAAATTCCAACCATTTTTCCACTAGGGTCATTGTGAAATTATAAATTTACCCTTAAATAATTTTTTTTAAAAAAAAAAAATGGTTTTGTGTGAAGGTGATTGCCACTCCCATAATCAATAGAGCAAGTGCCCAAGCCACCCCCATGGCCATAGTGAATGGTTCGGCCACCCCGCTCCGGCTTGAACCATCTCCTTACAAGTAAATTTGCATTTTCATGTAACCCTATCAAAAAATCGCCAAATTTGTATAAAGAATTTATTGCACGAGTTATATTCATTTTTAAACGCCATAAAATTATTTGTCACAAAGTTAAACCATAGCAACTAATTTTACCATTTTGCCTCATCTATAATACAAAAGCAACCGTATGAATAAAAGATGCATACAAGAGATGCCACAAGTAACATTTTCTATTATTTACACTACAATATACAGAGAGTAACCTGTTATGGTCTCATCTTTTAAATTATCCAAAATAACCCAATAAGTATCAGGAGAGAATATGTAGAGTATATACAAGGGTACTAAAATAAAATACTTCAATTCCAAAAGATACATGTGTACCCCACCCCCCACCCAGTAGAGGGGGGGGACCTTATTCAATCTTATGCAAATGAGTGATGTGCACGTCAGCATTTGTACTTTTCAGATAAGAAAGGGATTACAAGCGAGAGAGAGGATCTTTTCCAGTGTGGAACCAGAGATCGAGAAGAGGGAAAGAATCTATGAGAATGCTCCCAGAACAAGGGATGAAATGGGTTTAGAAAACTACTGTAAATGAGACTAAGCAGAAATAAGGAAATTCAAGCTAAGGTAAGGAGTGCACTTATTCTTCAAGGATGGAACTTCTAGTTCTAGGTAACAAAAGTCACATCTATTCATTTATCCTGTACAACTTTAATCTAAACAACAACACACAATAATAATTATTTCAATTTTCTAACAAAAACACCAAAAGCATTCACAACATGTATTTATCATTAATTCATGGCAGAAAACTGATTGGTACTTGGGAAATCATTCATTTTAATTGGGAGAATTTGACTGAAAGTTCTGTCATCAGTATTGAAAATAATACTCAACCAAAGAAAAAGGCATTGCAAATAAGCACAGACAGAATATTCAAAACTTCCAACAGCTACTCTGCAAGATTATAGCACATCAGAATTTTCATCATTATACCTGAGTTTGGACATTTCTTTATAGATCGCTTACATAGTCTCTATACCAGCTTTACACCTTTCCTAGTCAGTCAATGGATGACAGGCTTCAGAGGATGAGCTCTCAGCTTCGATAAATCAAGACTAGAATCAAGCTCTTCATCCAGCTCCCCGACAATGCTTCTGCAAGAATCAAGGGATATAGATTATATTATAGCACATAGTAAGAGTCCTCTCACTTCCTCCCATCAGGAAGAGAAAAAAATAAAATAAAAGAAAAAAAAACAATCGTAAAAGGTATTACATGTTGTCGCCCCTTATTATGTACAAACCCAACACAAGTTGTTGAACACCTTCCTGCGAGTCAGAAGTGAAGTTGTTGAAGTGAAAAGGCCAAATTCAGCACAGAACCAAGCAATATAACAAATAATGGGAAACTACATTTACCCCGTTTAATTACCATCATTTTTGTAATGTCCCCCCATCTACCATTAGGGTTGCAACGTCCACATTCCATGATCCAAAATGACAAAAATACCTTCCAAAAGATTAAAAAAAAAAATTCAAAAGAAGGTAAATCATTATTTATCTTATAAAGGATATTTTTGTCATTTTTGTCTTGGAATGGAGACATTGCAAAATTGAAACATTGAGAGGGACATTGCAAGAAGGATGGTAGTTAGAGGGGGATAAATGTAGTTGACCCCAAAAATTCCATTATACAATCCTCTTAGCACCCATCCCCATCCCCCCCACCCCCAAAGAAAACCCCCAATTTTTTTTTTTTTTTTTTAAAAAAAAAGGGACATTCCCAGGGAAGCTAATAAATGCTCCATTTCGTTGGTCTAGGAAAAATAAGACAGAAATGTTCTAGTTTTCAAATTAGCACCAAAACAGTAAATGAACCTGCAGCAATTGAATGCATGTCAAGGTAAGGATACAAACCTTTGTGGAGTAGACACGCTCATGAGATTCATCGAGGATAATATTTGTAGCCTGGTCAAAGCCTTTTAGGACTCCCTAAATGGAAAACCAAAACTGTTAATACAATCAATACCTCATTACTAAGATCTAGCTGGTGCATTGGACTGGCAACAGGTAACATACCACTATATTGCGTCCATCATTTGTGATAACTGATATAGTTTCTGCACAAAGAGAAAATGACTTAAGAACAAAGTTAAAAGAGAGGTAAAAATAAGGCCCAAACCAACTAAGCCAAAAGTGCACCACAGAAGGAACACTGAGAACTACACCCTGGAGTTAGAAATCACATTTTTCCCATCTTACTTATCAAAAAAAGAAATCACATTTTTCCCATCTTACACACAAAACAAAAGGAATAAAAAAGAAAAAGAGTTTACATAAAAACAGTGTTTTGAAAAGTTTCAAATGCTTGTTTTGAAACACTCCATAAGGGGGAAAGAGGGAATCATAAGACGCCTTGGGCCTTAGAAGTTTATACATGAGTCTCATTAGACATCACTTTCACAAGCCAAGGTACAGCAACGGTTATACCTATATATGCCTTGATTCTTGAGGCACACACACGCTGTAAGATTGTTAATCATGTTTCTTTCTGTTTCCTTCATATTTATCCCTTTTTTTAACCGACTTTACTTGATTGTATGTTTTGAATACTCTACTACATCTTTGAACTATCTCCATGTGATTTACATACTTTCTTCTATTTAACTAATGTTCTTTTTTATTGAATAGCCAGGTTAATTGAATGATGTATCTTCAGCAAATCTGGAACATTTTTAGCAATCTCCATGTGATTTAAGTAGGGGTTTTCTTTGTTTTTCACATTACATCCTCTATCAGAGTACAATGTTTAAATATCTTAACACAATTTACAAGTTTACTCTTCTAATTTTCTCATCTCTACAAATTCTTACAAAAAAAATTCTAGATGTAATTTTTGTTTAATCTATAATGTATACAGGTAAGGTATGCATATTGAAAACTCAAACTGCACTATGCATCTTTTTTTTCCAGGAGCAATTCTGACAAATTTTCTATGATATAGATAAGTATATTTTTCAAATATAAATATTCATTGATTTAAAAGCTTACACCTCAACACACCCAGATTCATGCTTGGCTAAAAAGAAATCAAATGCCTTGCCTAAGGGTTAATATATACATTAAACACATAAGAAATAAAAAGGGTTAGTCAAAATTTGCATACGATCTACAAGTGATTCAAGTCCAGGGCCAGTTGACATCTTGGAGCTCCCAAAATGGATATATCAGAGACCCTATGCAAGATTGGTTATGAACCAATTTTTTCTGCCCAAAAAAATAAAATAAAAGACATGAGTTCTTCAAGAGAATTTACAAAAAGCTACAGAAATAAGATATATGGTAAACATTATAGAGATTTCCCTCCTCTATAACACCTTTAGGGAACAGGAGTAGGGATGGGATTAAAAAGGACATGATATTATCAAATTGGTTAAAGATAAAAAAAATTTAAGGTGTAATCAATCCATTGAAGCTATAACTCTTGACATACTAAAATGGAGGAATATAATTTGTTAATTGGAAATTGTCAATGATTCTGAAGGTCATTACTAGCTGATGGTTGTACAACCTGAAAGTAGGATCAGAAAATAAATTCACAAAAAGCTGAATGACACATGTTGAGAAAGAAACAGAGTGCCTAACATCCCTGAAGAAGGCTGTTTACTTCAAGCACTTATCTGACATATTCCACTACTTAAAGAGTGAGTGTGGAGATCAACCAACACCAATAATTCCTATGAGAAATGGCATAAAAGTGATGGAAATTTAGCCAACTAAAAATCACCAGATCTTTACCAGTATGCTAAATCATATCAAACTTTCTTACCATCTTTTAGTAAGCAAGAAACTCAACCTGAGACATAAAAAAATATGCGAGCAGACCTTTTTCCCAAGTAATTCAATCTCAAAAAGTGCATAGGGTTGTAACCCAAATACATAAGTATACAAAAGAGATCTCTAATTAGGGAAATAAAGAACACAAGTCCAAAAATTCCAAAAAACTAGAGAAGCGATGACTATTGTACACTGTCATCCAAGCATAAAGAGATTTAAACAACACAACTTTTACTCTATCACCAATTTCTCACAGTCTTCGAAATTCCTAACATTCCTCTCTCTCCAAATACACCACATTAACCACAAAAGAGCCAACCTCCAAGCTTCTAAAATGCACCAACTTCTCAACTGGCATCTCCAACTACTCAGCAACTGCACTACCCTTCTAGGCATGACTCACTCTACATCGAAATGAAGGAATATCAAAACCCATGGCTCTCTAGCAACTTCACAATGGAGAAGAAGGTGATCAATAGTCTCTTCGTTCCTCTTACACATACAAAACTAATCCACCACAATGACGTGTCTTTTTCTCAAGTTATCCAATGTTAAGATCTTCCATAACGTTGTCATCCACACAAAAAACACGACTCTCAAAAGAGCCCAAACCCTCCAAATGCTCTTCCAAGAAAATGGAGAGCCAACGGGAGTGCAGAGCGCATGATAGAAGGATCTAGCCTCGAACTTTCGCCTTTTGGAAAGGATCCAATACATTTTATTCTCACCACCTTGTCTCAATTTAAGAGTATAAAAGATCAAAGAACGAAGTGATCGAATCCACCTCTCAATCATGCACGAATATGATAAAAGAAGTATTTCACTAAAGGTTGTTGTTAAGGAACTGCACATGATCGGCTACCAAAGCCTCTTTACAGTAGGCAATACTAAACAAAACCGGAAAAAGAGGCATTCAATGAGTGATCCCCACACCACAAATCATGCCAAGACTTTATCTTGCAGTGCTGCATTAATGTCTGCAGTTTTACTGTTTTGTATAGAAATAAAAAATTATACAGATGGTTTTGTATAGAAATAGTTGGGCTTATGCTCTGTTTTGGTTGTATTGTGGAGAAGTGTAAGTAGGAGAGAGGAGATTTAGTAAAATTAAGCTTATTCATTAAAAAGAAATCAAAATGGCCGAAACATACATCACACAGACATTGCAGCAGCCACCCAATATTACAAACTAACCCCCCCAAGCAAAAGTTCCCTGCCGTAGCAAGAATTAGTACGATTTTAAAATAGGCATGATGTCTTATGAATAAACACACAACTATATATTATTCAGGAGCTTAATGTAACTAATTTTTTACGAAAATAAATTAAGATAAACATAATGAATAGGACCTATAATTCCTCCTCTGATGCCAAATTCCTCTCATGATGATCAGATATTATTTAATATGCCTTTGAGAGCAGTATACGTGACATGCATTACATGAATGCCTATGTACATGTTTGTTCTTGTGAGTCATATATGCTTTCCTATACCCAGCAATGCATATAAATGAGTTCCATTTATCATGATCTGCTTGTAAATTAGGGGAGATTATTATGTTTCCTATTTGAGTGCACAAATGAATAGCTTTGCAGTCGTATCTCAGTAATTGAGCATTTAGCATATTCATTGCTCAGATGTATAATGGTGTTTCTGGTGTTTATCTTACTATGTTACAATTAGATTCAATTCAAAGAGAAACACAAAAAGCTCAACCCAATAAATCCAACACATATCACCGAAACCACAAAACAGACTTACAAAAAGAAAAAAAGAAAAATAAACCACAAAACAGAGGGTGCTTCAAAAATTTCTTTTAGATCCTAATTTTCTCACAAACCAAATAACACGCAGAAGAAACTTCAAACAAAAAACACATAGATGAACTGAGCTTCTCATCCATCAAAAGCTTAACCAAAACAAAACAAAACCAATGACTGTCACGAGCAACAGCAAATCAACAAAATTCTGCATCCCACGATTTTACCAACACACCCATCAACCCGTAACTCCATATTCACAAATAGCTTCACATACATACATATGCAGAGCGAGAGAGAGAGAGATTAGAAAGACCTGCGAGAGTTGATGATAGCTAGTGAGCGTTTGTTGTAGCTTTGAAGAACGATCAAGGGTTTCCCAAGCTCCTCGAATCTGCGCCGTGGAGTTTGATTAGTGTGCTCGCCGGGGAGAGAGAGAGGGATAGAGAGATCTGCGGTTGAGAAGGAGAAGAATGGGTGAAACCGAGAATTAGGGCGCGGTGGATTGAAAAAAAAAAAAAGAGAATGGGAAAAAATATAAGCGGCAGATTGTTTGTTCCCGCGTAATATTTTGCCCAAACGCACTGTTTTGATTTTGATTTTGATTTTTTTTTTATTTTTTTAGTAATTTCAGCACTGTTTTGATATGACGTCGACACTGATATGACTTTTTTTCTTTTTTTTAAAGCTTACTAAAAATTCATATTAGCCTAGCCTTCTAATTTTTTTTTAAAAAAAAAAACTACAGTAAAAAACTTAGGGTTCGTTTAGGTGTGAAATTTAATTTTATTTTATTTGATTCTATGTTGACTTCCAAATATTGAGAAAAAAATAGATTTTGAAATTATGTTTGGATGGTTTTAGAAAAAATATTATATGGTGATTTTTTTGGAAAAAAATAATAAATATTATATTTTTAATTATTAAAATATTTTAAAAAAAAAAAAAAAAAAAAGAAGCTGGGGTGGGTTCGAAACCACCCCAGGGTAGCCGGACCACCCCTCAAATTTTTTTCTTTTTTCAGTTTTTTTTTTCCAAAATAAAAATATTTTTATATATTTTTTTTTGGGTTGGATTGAATAAATTTGAGTGAGTTGAAAAAATTTGGTTGTTTGAAGATGTTGATTTTTGCTGAAAATTTGAGAAGAATTGAGTTAAACCAAAAAGAACTATACACACAAACAAGCCCTTAATTATTTTAATATTATTGGTAAAGTTTCATATTAGCCTATTAAAAATAAAACCTAGGTTTATTTATTTATTCTTTTTTTTTTCTTCATATTTTTGAAGTTTCATATGTAAATATAGATTTGGATAATGGTTTTATCGGCCAAAGAGTTTGATATCGTGGAGTTTGATCTTGTTCTTCTCAAAATCTATAAATTCCAATTGATCGTTTGATAGTATCAAATTGACAATAGTATAATACAAAATTTTAAAAGTTTGATCAATCATATGATTGATCGATCACATGATTTACATTGATCAAATGTTCAATCCATCCTTCGATATGATCACGATCAATAAAATTGATGCATGCATGGCATTTATGCAAAGTGTACTTTGAGAAGCTATCAATTAGTCAGTGACCTAACTAATTTGAGTATTAAGCACTCATATAAACTATCTTGATCCATATGACTTGTCTCTTGATATTGTGAACAATAACAAGAATCCCTCATGAAGAGGAGATGACATTTATTGATCGAACTAATGTACATGGATAGATAATACAAAAATCATAGAGTTCAATTGATCACAAAATTAAAATTCACCACATTCAAAATCTCATTAATTAAACCCTAAATTGATCAAATTCACCACATTCACTCAAAGAAAAGGTATGCTTTGATTGTGGAGGAGGAGAGAGCAAGAGAGTAGGGGAAGGAAAAGACACTGACGGGTAGGATCGAGAGAGGTGATTTGGCAAGGCAAGCTGAGGAATTTTGGCACACATTAGCGATTTGTCAGGCTTGTCACAAGCTGAGGCGAGCTGTAAAATATGAGGGTTGTTTGATGGCGGCAACAAGAGACTGAGAAATTAAAAAAAAAAAAAAAAAATAAGAGATTAATCGCTCATTTGGGTGTACGCTTTTTTTGTATTGTTTTATAAATTCTGAAAACCGAGAATACAAATATTTGAAATTATGTTTTGATGATTTATATAATAGAAAATAAAATTGGAAAAACATGTTCGGAAAGTTGAATATAGTAGTAGTATTCAAGGAGGGAAAAGTTGTTAAAACCAATGACGCTAATGATTGCCATCCGTTTTTTTAGGTCCTTATCATGTTCATGACTTGTGAGATGCAATAGGAAAGTCCAATCTTTTGGTGAGCTTGGTTAGATTCTATTTAATCAACGATCCTGATGCAAGTCGATTAAATATGATGGTCCATTTTAAGTTTAACAAATGCTTATACGGAAAGGTGTAATATATTCAATGAGACGACATTTTTGGGTTTGGGGAAAGGCTTATTATGTTTGGAAACAAATCATCTTCATTTCAAATGAAATTGAGAGGAGTCGGTCCCTTATACAAGAGGAAAAAAATTGAAATAACAACTTTGGCCTTCTAAAATTTAGGGACCAGCTTCTCTCAAGTTCATTTGAAATTGAGAGAATCATTTTTCACTATGTTCAACTATGACACATTTTTCTAACTTGCATTAATGTGTTTAGCTTTTATGAGAATTGATTTAAGCAATCAGGTTTGATTTGTCAAAAACGGGTAATTCAATCATGTTTAACTTAGTCCTTTTGAAGTTGAATTGGACCCAATTGGTTTCCAAACATGATTTCCAAAAAAACAAAGTTGAGTTAAAAAAAAGGCCCTATCCAAACAAAGCCCTAAAGAGATGGACGAATTTCTGAGTTCCCTACTCCTTAACCTTGGAGCTCTATATAAGATCTCTACCGTTGAGTGAGCTACGGACTATCTCCATTTAGTCCTACTTGACCGGCTCACGTACTATTGAGCCTATCCCCGCCCATGAGAAGAGGAGTGAGACAGAGCCCATCACGTTACTATAAATAGAAGTAGAAAGCCCATCTCCTTCCTCCAATTCCATAAAAGATATTTTCTTTATTCCTACTCCCCAGCTACTTTACTTCCCTTCCCTCAGTTCCGCACTTATATATTTTTTAAAGAAAGCTTATAAAAAGAAAGTACTCATGACCTTTTCAATCAATCAAATGATAAATTAAGAAAAATACTTAAAAATAAAGAGTCTTAAAATAAAATAATAAACGAAGCTTTGAAAATAAATAAATAAATAAATGAACAAGGCCCAAAGTCCAAACTCTAAGCAAATTGGTCTGCCATGCGCCAGGAAATAAAAGATGGATTCGGATTACATGCTGTAAATTTTTCTACAGCATGTGTGCTGTAGTAAAAGAAGGGTGTAGATCATGCTGTTGTAAAAATTTACAGCATGTAAGCTTAATCTATAAAAAATATATCCTGGCG
Organism: Betula pendula; assembly: GCA_900184695.1. NCBI lineage: Eukaryota > Viridiplantae > Streptophyta > Magnoliopsida > Fagales > Betulaceae > Betula > Betula pendula. The sequence goes on along the minus strand of FXXK01001594.1, from coordinate 12,855 downwards.
CTAGGAAATACAACCATACTGGCCTGGCGTATAGCCATGTGCCACGAAAGTATGGTTTATTTCCTAGCGTATATGTATGTGCAGGAAAGTCGTATTTTTTTAAATGAAAATTTATATTTAATTCTTAAATTTTTATCTAATTTAAATTTAGTCATTAGGTTTTTAATTTTAAGAATAAAGTAATTAAGTTTTATTCAAGTTTTGAAATTAGTTCTTATATCATTTTATCGTTAAAGTTAATGATTTTCTATTTATTACGTATGTCTCATTTGATATGTCAGGGTCTATCTCAGCATCAAAGTTAATAATTTTTTTTTAACACTACAAATTTAGAAGATTAAGATGACAAAAAAGATAGTTTTTGTTTTTGAGTTGAGTCTTTTATTTTTATTTTTATAGATGAATTGACGCTTAATGATATGATATTGATATTATGTATTGATATGAACGCTAACATGTCAATTGAGACATACGTGATATATAACAAATCATTCATTTTGACAGAAAAATGATAGATAGACCTATAATTAAAATCTAAGCAAAATTTAAGGACCCTATTTTTGAAATTAGAAACCCAAAAACTAAATTCAAATAATATAAAAACCTAAACACTAAATATGATTTTTCCTTTTTTTTTAACCATGTATTCAAGGATACGCCAACAAATGGTTTTAAGATAAACGCAAGCATAATGAAAGCCTGGAACAGGGTTTTTTTTTTTTGTAGTGAAAGAGGGCTTGGATGTAGAGAATATTGACCATCTTTTTGGTTTGTTGCCCATTTTCTAGAGTGTATGGCACACTTTTGTGATGTAGAATCGTAGATGTCATATTTCTTGGATTCACAGAAGCTGGGAGGATCTAATTAATTCAGTGGTTGGCATTTCATTTTAAAGGAAAATCCTTTGTTTCTTTATGAACACTCAATGCCAGAGGCATTGAACTTTTTAACCTTTTGTCTAATTATGCTCGTCCTACCTTGGTTTAATGAGAGATGACTATGCTGGCTTTTTCAGCTCAATGAAGAGGTAAATTTTCTGTTTTCAGGAGCTTGTGGATAGGAATAATGTACCACAAAACATGCCATTTCCTGGAGCTGTTGGCTATTTTAGATCTTTATATGCCACTTCCTCATCAAAGCAAACACCCTTTTTAATGTGAATAATAATAATAAAAAAAAACACCCTTTTTAATGTACCACAAAAATTTGGTGATTACATCTTAATTAAAGAAAAGGAGATGACAAAATTATTGAACCCTTTTTAAGACCCGACTGTTGGGAGCCTCGGTGATCTCAGCACATGTACTTGGATGCTTAATCCCAATCATTTTGCTAAACAAAAAGCATGATAACAGTTCAATCAATCACAAATAAAAAAAAAAAAAAATCGTATCCCTCTGTATAGCCATTGAAAGCCAGTTGCTAGATTTTGTGCACCATCATACAACAACCAACCCATTTTAGATTTTTTAATCCATCCTTATTTTCACTCTCAATATCACTATATATATATATATATATATATAAAGGAGTGCCACTTAAAACACGTCACATGAAAAAGTAACATTAGTTTTTCATTATAAGACAAAGATTTTCTTCAAACTGGGTTAGAATTGGAAGAAGTCTTCTAATTCAATCTATAAAAATAATATATGTACTTTTGTATATGAGAAACACATATTTTTTTTAATTGCAATAATAAATTTGGAAGAAATTTTATTAAAAAGACATGTGAGAAGCACGCACTATTTAAAAAATATGTACTTTTTACATCTAAATGGACACATCATTTTTATAAATTGGATTAGACAGTTTGAAATAAAACTCTGTCTATCATTATAATAACATTCATATTGAGCTCTTCAAATAAAAGTTAAATTTGAAGAGAAAACCCCGCTTTTTTTAATTCAGAGAGCCAAATGAATTAAATATCAAATTCTCTACATTTTACTCTCATTTAGTTAGATATTATTATTTTTTAATTATTTATTTGTTCTTGGTAGATGAGAGAGATAATGGAATTGAATATATAAGTTCAGAAAACCGAATAACTTTCACTTTTTGGCAAAAGCTAGCCATATTTGGATAGCTTCGATGACAAAAGTTAAATTTGAAGTATAGTAAACAACTTGTTAAATGACATTTTTGTGAATTTTTTCAATTTTTCAAAGAAAAACCAAATTCAAAGAACTCAATAGAAATGCTCAATGCCATAATTTTACATGCCAGCTCGTTGTCAGTTTTAATGCAAATTTTTAGGAGAAATAAACATTCATTTGGGAAAGAAGATCAATAGTCTAGACAAGGTTCTCGATCATGATCCCTTTAAATTCTTTGTCGAAATTGCACAGAATTCGACCAGAGAATGAAAAAGTATAATGCTCAATGCCATAATTTTATTTGGGTTTTGTTACCAAAGTTGCTTATCATATGACATCCTTCATGTTCCTTGAGATCGTCAACAGACAAGTGTTTATGAATATAATAAAATCTCAACAATTCAATTGGAAAATAATTAATTGGATTTTGATGAATTGTACGTGTTAGAATAACCTAGGAATTATAGAGAATTTTGGATCCGGATTGTTCGAGTCCAAAAGTTTACTTGTATCCAAAGTTTAATTATCCAACAACTATATCTTTTATCATATTTATTTTACTTTTTAATTTGCTGCTAATGGGCGGCCTTTTACGAAAGAAGGAAAAAGCAAGAAGCTAATTTAATCGTATCAGTAAAATAAAGAAAAAGCAAAAAGTTCCATCATATCATTCTAATAAAGAATGAAAAAGCAAGAAGCTTCAATCATATCATTGAAAAGGGTAATGATTAGGCGACAAATACTACTGTAAGCTGTTTTTCTCAGTTTTCTTCAACGTGGGAAGACCTGCTGAAGATTTTTATGTCCAGTAGGAGACTTTTTCATAACTACATTTTCCAAAACAAAAAAAAAAAAAAAAAGAGATAACATATATTTTTTTTTTTCATAAATTATTCATTATCTCAAGAAAAAGGTCAAAATTTTCTCGAGACAAAATTTTTACTCTAATTTAATCTATTAATTTGACATCGGTCCTTATAGCAGGCACTGAAAATTACTTATTTTAAGAATAAATGTTAATTTCTATTAAAAATATGAAGAAAAAAAATTATATTTAGTTTTTAGGTTTTTATCTAATTTAAATTTAGTCATTGAGTTTCTAATTTTAAGAATATGGTCTTTAGATTTTGTCCAAATTTTAAATAGGTCTCTTTATCACTTTTTTGTCAAAATAAATAGTTTATCATATGTCGCATGTGTCTCAATTAATATATAAGTGTTCATATCATTATATAATATCAATATTATATCATTAAGCGCCAAATCATTCATTTTTTTTTTTAAAAAAAAGACCGAACTCCAAAAAATAAAAACTATATTATTTGTCATCTTAATCTTATAGATTTGTAGCATTAGAGGAAGAACCATTAACTTTGACGCTAAGATTACTATGATGTGTCAAATGAGACATACGTGACAAATATAAAATTGTTAATTTTAACGGTAAAGTGATAGATTGATCAATTTAAAACTTGAGAAAAACTTAAGGACCTTATTCTTAAAATTGAAAATCCAATAACTAAATTCAAATCAGAAGAAAACTTAATAATTAAATATGATTTTTCCCAAAAAAATATATATAAAAATCATATATTTTTTAAAACACTAGTTAGAAAAGCACCTGCAACGTGCTTGGTTCCCTTTGTTATTTATCACTATAATTGTTAATATTATAATTTTAAGAATAAACTTCACAAAGGCTCCTTGAACTTCCACACGGTTTGAATAACCCCCCTCAATGTTTGATTTATCTCAATTTGACCCCTCAAATTTTTAATTTCTCTCATTAAGCCCCATTCTGTTAAGATTTTTCGTTAAATCTTGACAAAGTGGTGCAAAAATGACCAAAATACCCATCATTTTAGATTTTTTTGTTTAAAATACATATGTATTTTGAAAATTTCAACAAAGTTTGACGGTGAAAACTAGGGGGTGAAAGGCGGTTTGCGGTTAGCCGGTTATTGGCTATAACCGCAACCCAAAAAACCGGGCCTTAGGCGGTTATTCTAAAACCGTAAACGCCAGCCGCCACCGCCTAGGGCGGTTTAGCGGTTGCGGTTAGTAACCGCCGCGTAGCGTTATTAAAACTTAAAACCGCCGGCTATAACCGCTTTTGCTAAAATTTGATTTTTTTTGAATTTTGGGCGATTTTTGGGCTCATTTGATTTTTTTTGACCCATTTTTTTTGTCTTTTTTCAGGGTTGGTTGGGCTGAAGCATTATAAAAAACTCAGATTTTTTTTGGGCCCATTTCACGACGTCGTTTCCCTTTAAAATAATATTATATTTATTAATATATAAAAATAGGGAAAAATTATATTTTAATCCCTAAGTTCATTCAAATTAAAATTTAGTCCCTTAGATTTTCAATTTTAAGAATGAGGTCCTTAATTTTACTCAAGTTTTGGAAAATCGGTCCCTCTATCATTTACTTTTAAAATTAATTATTTTATATTGTCATGTGTGTCTTATTTGATATCGCTCAAGCGTCTATATCAACGTCAAAATTAATGATTTTTCATTTAATTTCTACAAATCTAAAAGATTAAGATGACAAAGAAGATGATTTTTGTTTTTAAAGTTAGGTCTTTTGTTTTTTGTTTTTGTTTTTTTTTATGGATGAATTGACGCCTTAATGATATAACATTGATATTAAGTGTTGATATGAATACTAACATATTGAATTAAGACACAAAATTATATATAACAAACCATTCATTTGATGAAAGAGTCGATAGAAAGACTTATTTAAAATCTAAGACAAAAACTTACGGACCATACTCTTAAAATTTAGAAACTCAAGGACTAAATTCAAATCATATAAAAACTAAGGACTAAATATGATTTTCCCCTAAAAATATATATATATAAATAAAAGGCGGTTAGCGGTTATAACCGCCTAACCGTCTCTTAAAAACGCCTAACCGCCCCCCTAAGGCGCGTTAGCCGTTTTTTTCCAACCGCCTTGAAGGCGGCTCTATGCGGTTATACGGTTAGCGGTTAAGCGGTTTTAGGCGGTTAGCGGTGGCGGCGCGGTTTATAACCCGGCCGCCGCCATTTCAGCCCTAGTGAAACAACAGAGGGGCTTACATGGAGAAAAATTGAAAGTTTGAGGGGTCAAATTGAGATAAATCAACCATTGAAGGAGATTATTCAAATTGCGTAAAAATTCAAGGGGTCTTTATAAAGTTTTCCCTAATTTTAACATTACATATATATATATATAGATTATTGAACAAATATATATTGAATTTTTTAAACAAGTACAGTAAAACTATAAATTGAGAAAATATGATATATTAAAAATAATCATTACATTTTAAATAGTTCACTATTAAATTTTGAATCAAATAATATTTTTTAGTTTAGGTCAAAAAATGTGTACTTAAAAGTGTGAAAGTGGAAGTGGAGTATTTCTCTATTTCTAATTGCGATGTGTATCATGTGTTGCCTTGTAACTTTGCAATTGTTGACTTCAATTTTCAAAATAAATTTGACTGCCCCAATGATATAGAAAGAACAAAATTGAAATCAGTCGAAATAGGTCTAAACAACACACACCCACCAAAATCAATAACTATTTCAAATCTTAATAATCTCTTTTTTTTTGGTAATCTACAATTAGTGAGTATAACAAAACTATAAAGATAGATGTAGAAATTTTACCTTATTACAACCCATGGTTGGAATTCTTCATTGGGTTCATTACATTCTTCTTCTTCTTCTTTTCCTCACCACCCTTTGAAACTCTCTAAATCCCAGTACAACAAAACGTTCAAGCAAATCACTATCATTGTAGAAAGAGATTCATAATGTTTGCTTTTGTAGGAAGAGGTCAGATTCACCTTCCAAAAAATATCAAAGACCAATATAAAAAAAAAAAAACAATATAAATTCTCTTTCTTCACTTGCAGATGCTTTGTTTTACTCATAAAAATTATATAAAATTTCCCATATATATTCAATTGAATTGAAAAGAAATTAAAATTAAGGTTCTCAATTTTCCAAAGAACCAAATAGAGCCTCAAACTCAAAATTGAAGAGGAGACTGATAGAGAAGTATCAAATATGAACAACACCTTTAATCTTAGACCTGACAAAGGCGTAAAGGTGAGCAAAAGAATTGTCGCCTAAAAAAGAAGCCTATCACACTCAAGAAAATTCTTGCAATTATATATTCAGTTCAAGCATAAAAAATAAATAAATAAATAAAATTAATTAAAAGAATGTCAATTGACTGAACATGAAACTGCACTAGAGAGTGAGATAGATTTGAGAAAAGGGTGAACAAAAATGATGTTTAAAGAAGATGAACCAAACCTAAGGTTGCAATCCAAAACAAAGTAAATAAATTGTTATTTGCTCTTTACAATGTTTGTAGTTGGTGAAAAAGAAAATTGAGCTTACGTTACACTCACCAGGTTTCATATGATCTTGATCTTTCATAGTTTTTTAAGGCGGTTGTAAATATAATTGAATCCATGTTTATTTAGTTGTAATTGTTTATCTTTATCTAATTGATGTTTATCTAGTCTCTTTTTATCTAATTGTAAATAGTAATTTTACAATTTAAAGAAATAGTGAAAGACAAAAGTAACCGTGCCTGATTTAACAATGAAGAAAAAAAAGAAAGGGCAAAAGAATAAAACTACACTATCAAATAAAATACATTATTTACGAAGCATTTTCACTTTTTATATATTTTTAGGTAAATATATACTAGTTTAATAGATTAAATTAAAAAAATTTAAGCCAAACCAATTTGAAAAAAAAGCTTTGTACATAACTAATTTTAACATGTTTATGAACAGCACGAATTCAGGATCCCAAGAACTTATTCTCATGGATTCATAGACTAGTGCAAGGGCTACGAATAAGCAGAAACGCAGAAAGACATTAATTGAAACAACATGCACATAATTGGTGCTCTCTTTATTGGTCTTATATAGCATCCATGGTGTTTGCTTTAGAGCCATGTTTACTGCTCAAAAATTTATTCAATTTGAAAAAATATTTTGATGTGGTATAATAATTTTAAATATTTTATGTTTTGAATTGTTTGTTAATATTTTTATTTG
>FXXK01001593.1:128405-157070 GCA_900184695.1 Betula pendula | reverse complement strand
CAACAGCCGTAGGTAATGTTCATCTCATTGGAACATTTACCCATTCCATGTAACTCTTGATTTCATTTGGCATTGCTATTTGTAAACCCATACATGGATTTTGTTAACAATTTGAATTGGTGACAAGTCTAATGACCTTCCATTTTATTTTGGGATTTCTATATGCCAACCTTAACCACAAAATAGAAATGATACCCACAAACATTATGCATAACTCATGTTATCTCCAAGACTAAAGTATCACAAACAACCATGATTCTCATTCATTAGCAAGCTTAAAAGGATAAACTCCATCTTCAAAATGAATTGAATTTCAAAGTCTAACCACTCACAAATGACAAGTTGAGATTTCACAAATTCAATTCAGTGTAAAGTGAACCAACACATAATCATGAGGCTTCAAATTAATTCTGATGTGCAATGACTCATATATCTCAAAGTTGACTGGGGTCCCATCGGATTGAATAACCATGGCATTCTCTCTTTCTTTCTTTTTTTTTTTTTTTTTGATTAGCGCTGTGCAATGCTCAGTTCTTTTAAGCTTTCTAATTGACCCTTGTAATAAGTGTTTAGGCCAATGCTCCCAAACCAGATGGCTTTAGGTATTAGGTGTAGGGACACCCTTAAGGCTTACTAACTCGAGTCAAAAAGGCTACAAAGTAAACTAGCACAATTCTTTTAAGCTTTCTAATTGACCCTTGTAACGAGTGTTAGGCCAATGCCCCAAACCCAAACCAGATGGCTTTAGGGCATTAGGTGCAGAGACACTCTTAAAGTTACTAACTCGAGTAAAAAAGGCTACAGAATTGGCTTAGCCTTGACTATTGTTTTTTTTTTTTTTTCATTATGCAAGGTATCCATCCAACAAATCACCCAGCTCACCCAAAACATTGAAAGCATACACAATCAGGTTCACATGTCATACCTCACAACTATGCTAATGTGCTTGTGGCAGTTTGAATTGAACAAGTGAATGCTCAGATGTCAAAGGTAACAACAAGACCTAGAATCCTAATCATATGATCATGTGTTCAACATTTTAAGCCGCCAATGAAATTCAAATTACAGTTCTAAATCAACAAATTCTTAAGAATAACAAGAATATGTAATTTTTTTTTTTTAAAAAAAATATGGACAAAGTGGTGTGTGTTCTCCATACCCCCAAACTTGAATTACACATTGTCTTCAATGTGTAGAGAAAAGGAAAGATTATACCAGGGGATGAGAAACTGTTGGACTAGGTATGGCTTGTAGCATCCCTAAAACTTGAATGCAGCACACTTTTCCTGAAATTACTAAACAAAACAAAGGAAAACTACACTATGAAAACAAAATAGAATTTTTTTTTTTTTTAAAAAAAGCAGAAAATTAAACAAAAATTTCAAAGGATACATGGCTTTTTAGTGCATAAAGTGGCCTCAGTACCACTGATCTCCCTTGATTACCTCCCAAGGTAGTGCTAAGTTATTGTCTTCAGCCAGACTGTGTGACTTCAAGTAATATGTTGGCATATGGAGGGCACATCCTCATCTCTAAAACTGAACGCCCATCTCCATATATGCTTCACATCGAGAGTCCATGTACCTTGAAAGTTTGATTCTTTTTTTTGCAAAAGTCCTCCACAGCTCATGAGGATAAACTTTTGTGACATCATACAGACCATACCACCGAGACTTGAGCTTATTAAGAAAGAGTCTTAATTCTGAATTGTATATCAATACTTTTGCCCACATAAAACTCCTTCTTGACAAGTTGCTTATCGGAATATTTCTTGTTTGTTCCTGCAATAGCTCAGTGTTTCCATATCCCACCCTGCTTCAACTCCAAATCTGGTGCCTGGCCAATAGAAGGATCAGAATAGTGGTTAGTAGGTACAAGAGTTTCAGGGGAAGTGCGTACCTTCTTAGATGAGGTGTAGAAGCCTCAGGGAGGCGTAGCATCAAATGATGATCCATAATACAGTTCATGCCTCGCGCTCAAAATCTTGCTTGGTGGAGGACTAATGAGTCATGGCAAATCAAGGATCAATGCTGTGTACTTGCAAATTTCTTTAGCAGTACTTGTACCTCATCAATATTAAACACTCATGATTCTCTTGTAGGCAACTTCATTGCATCAAACACCTTAAACTCAACCCTTTCCCATTTACTTCCATGCTTATAATACCCTTTTTAACACTTATTGTTAGCTTCTTTCTTTGCAGCTTTGCAGACTAGGAAGAAGGAGCATTATAACTCTATGAAATTAGCGGATGGTCGAATGCTATCCTACGCCGGAAGAGACCACCATGAGCGGTTGTTTCATTTTGATAATTTCTTGAGTCGCAGGGGCGTCCGCATCAGAGTTAATTTATCAATATCATCCAAGTAGAGGTACGGTGAATTCGTGAAAATCTGAATTTATGTCGGAGCCCCTATCGGAGGCAGGATATTAAAGATGCTTGTTCGACATACCGTTTAAAGGCAAGCCCTGGTCCCAGATGTTACTTCTGGTTTTTTCAGCCACTGTGGGATTTCTTGTTAAGGCAGACTGGTCGAGGCAGTCCCGAGATTTTTTCGCAGGTACTGTGCTTCCGCGGTATTACACTTGCTTCATTTCCTTGTTTGATTCCGAAAATCCGGATCCTTGTTCGTTTGACAAATTTAGCCGATTAGCCTTTGCTCAGTTGTGTATAGAAATAATGTTCCAAGCGATGGTGACTAGTTATCCACGTGTTTGGACGTTTTGGTTTTCAAGAGCAGGAGCTTTTTTGGCCAGGCAGAAGTGATATTGAGAACATCAGTCTTACACAGGAATTGGTTCAAGACATTATATAACCAATCTGGGGGGGTAATATTATGATGAAAATTGATATGACCAAGGCCTTATATACGATTGACTGGGAGTTTTTGATGCAGTACTGAAGGCGTTTGGGTTTTCTTTGGAGGTTTAGTACGCTAATTTCCAACTGTGTTCTTCTCCTTGGTTTTCTGTGTGATGAAATGGCACCTCCTAAAGGTTTTTTTAAGGGTGAAGAGGCTTCGACAGGGGATCCCTTATCCCCATGATTTATTTATTTTGGTGGGAACAGGAGGTGTTTTCGAGACCTTTTGAGAAAGGAAAATTTCAGCTGGGAGATTGGCTATTATTCGCAATCTAGACATGGGCCGTTAAATTTCTCATCTTGGCTTTATGCGGTGATATGGCATTTTTCGACTGGGTAGCAGAAAGACGTGGAAGAACATTTTAGAAGTTCTCGATATCCTATGCCACGTGGTTCTGTCAAGTGTCATGCTTTCAAATCATCTATGTTTTTCTCAACGTATTTCTGATCTCGCGTCCAGGAGGATGATTAGAATCTGGGTGTTCGATGGAATTCCTATGAGAATTATTTGGGGTTCCCCATTTTCCAGGTAGGGGTGAAATCTTTGTATTTTGATGACTTATTGTTTAAATTTCTAAAAAAATAGAGGGCTGGGATGAGGTATCTTTCTGCCTCGGTCCAGATCACTCCTGATTAAACATGTGCTCTCTAGTTTGCCGTGCTTTTTACTATCTGTTCTCTACCGGTTCCAAGCAAATATTTGGAAAGATAACAGATTTACTACGTTTTTGGGTAAAAATTATGGGTCTCACAAAAGTTTGTTCCAATGTGCAAGTCATACATATAAATCACCTATTAGGTATTTAGAAATGATTAGGACTATCCAAAAGTTCATCCATTGCTCAAAAAGCTATAAACTTAGACATGGTGCCCATTGAGGCATTTCATCGAACACTTAGTGTACCACATGAACCGGGCATATGGGTGCTATGGGTAACGTCCCAAAACACTCATAGGTACCTATTTACCTCAAATATATCATTTCACAACAACCCAATAAGTATAAGCATGCATTTGAGCTAAAATGGCAAAAATGTAGGAAAAATTCGTAGTTGGGCAAAAGGGGTATGAAATTTCAACTTTCAAAGCTCAATATGTGCAATGTAATGAATGGAAATGATGCCCTAGGCTACCAATAACTTAAGCAATCCAACAAATTCAATACCCAATCATCATTCGTCAAGAAATTCACAAAATTTCTAAAAACCTAGTTTTTCCAAATCTAAGAGAAATTAATGGGGTAAAAATGCACCTCAACGTTCACAAGATGTCGGGTAATCTTTCTATGGAGTTCCACTTCAGAGTTTGATGATTTGATGAGGTTTGAAAATTTTGAAATGAGATGAGGGTTCGGATAGAGTTTGAGAGGTTTTGAGAAATTGAGGGCAAATGAGGTTTTGACTCCTTAAATTACGTGTAAGGATCGATCCTCTAAGCTAGGGGATCGATCCTCCAACATTTTTTTTTTCAAAATCAGGAACTAAGTTCAAAGATCATTTTTGAAATCCTTTCCTTCAAAAATATTTGCCACGATGTTTTAAAATAATTTTCATTTAATCAAACATACTACGGAGTTTTAAAACAATTTTATAATATTAGAAATTCACAAAGCCCCTTAAATCAAAATTCCAAGCTTTTATTAATAAAACAAAATTCTCCAATTCATCGTTAATCCATAGAACCAAATGTGGGTCTACATCTCCACACACTTATTGCCATCTAAGGGTTCAACTTATTCTAATGTTCTAACGACATTTCTAAGAATACTCACCTACTCTAAACCTTGTTCAATGCTTCCTCAGTTGGGTCTTCCAAAGGATCTTCTTCTTGCTTAACCATCGTGGCATATTCTATCTCGATCCATGCAAGAAGAGCGATTTTTTAGCTATGTGTACCCTTTCGTACTAAACCTGGATGTTCCCTTCTTTGCAGTGTCATTGTGGATGGCGCGACCCTTGGCGTTGGTTGACCTTTTGCTTGAATCTCCGATACTGTTCCCAGTTCTTGGCTTACTCATTGGTGGAAAGTCTCTAATTGCTAACACCAAACCATGATGCTTCCACTGAATCTTCAGTTGCTCGTACTTCTTAGCCATCCGTCTGCAGTAACATAATACATTAGTCCCATAAATGCTCTTATCAGTCCTATCACTTAGCACGATGCCTGACTGTAGGCTTACACTTAGCCTGTACTTCAACTAGCAACTCAAATCTAACACTCACTGACACTAACCAAAATCACAACCTATGTTCAGATTACTTCTAGGGTTCTAAAGCCAAATGCCATGAGACCACTTAACATCACTATGTTGGGGATTATTTCTTAAATCTCAAGTTATAACATGTTGACTTTGTAGTTTGAAATAAATAAATGATTATTATTTATTAAATATATATTTGAGCATATTTCATATAATCTTTTATATGATATTTTATGATTATCTCTATACGAAAGGTCCAGAGAATGCATTGGATATAGTCTATGGGTGTGAATAAGGTCTTTGTCACACAAGGTCTAAAACCATAAGCCTTGTATTCTAAAATTATTTGTTCACAGTCATAATGGAACTGGATATTCCATTAGTAAGACTATTACGCATCAATTGTGTGATTTACCTTAATCAGGCAAATAAGATACTTCGGGTTGATATATAGGTGTATAGGGTGGTAGATCGCCAATCATTAGGTTTAATCTTACTAGGGGCCAGAGTCAAGTATATCAACAAATCCTTGATTACTGGAACAAGCGGGAATCTAACTCCCGCCTAGAGCATTGCCTTGTACATTGCCACTTTTTGAAACCTAACATTCAGCTCGGCCCTTTCATAAGGGCTTGGTATTCTGATCACAACCTCTTCTGGAATGGCATAAGTCTTCCATAAGCTATCAACATCTTTCATAGTTAAAGTGGACCTCCAAGAGGAACTCATGGGGACATCAAACTCTTCCAACCCTAGGTCCTTGTCACCTTCATATACATCTCCCTCATGTTCCTCGGAGGGGCTTTTTGGATCCTCTTTACCCATCAAGAAAAGGGCACTCAGTAGCAACAAATATGGGATCCTTGTGGCAATTGGAGTAAAGCAGACATTGAGCAACGCTCAGCCGGAGATGAGGAACGACCGATTCTAGAAAAGGAAAAACTAGACAAAAAAAATTGGCTTAAAGGGTTTTTGGACCCTAAAAAGTATTCGAAGGGGGTATCTCGAGGACCATCACACGGAAAAAGGTTGCTCTTACAAAAAGGAAGCAGAACAAGTAGTGAAGATAGGATGAATTCAAGGAAGGAGATTTCTCCAGCAACCAAGAAAAATCAAAGACGAAGAAGGTAAAATGCATAACAATGATGGCTTTTGGGTACTTAAAGCCACAGGCTCCCAAGATTCCAATCACCTATTGGCCGAAAGTATAGCTCACCCATGTGGCGAGCCCCCATTAAGTGCCAGAGATTCGAATTGGCATATTAAAAGTCCCACAGGCAGGAAACTTCAAAGGAGCGCACGAGTTACTACAAGCATTAAATTCCCATCATTCTCCTCAACTCGTCAAATAAGAAAATTGGTGGGTAACTATTGGGACGTGGGCCAGCAGCCCAACCATAAGGATCTGCTTAGGAGAATGCCCAGTTGACAGTTGGAGCCAGTTCCCAAATTGTGACCAATCAAGGCATCCAACATTGCAAGCATCCTGGGATCACCCCTTCATAAGTAAGGTGACTGTACGATACGATCAGGCGACATTTGGATCGCTCTCTCAAATTAGCCATTCAGAGTATTTGTCCTCAGCAAGTGTCGGCAGGTGGGTCCCAAGGTAATTATCCCACCATTCCTTAAGCCACCGAATGTCAAGGAAAAGTAAATGTTACATTAATCTCGGTCAATCTTTAACTTCGCTTTTGACATCAAGCATGGGAAGATGTGGTCATCCTTGGCCTATGCATAGCTTGTAGTCTTGTCTCAAGCCACATCACGCCCTAAACTCGGGGATTTGGGAGGAGGAGGATCAACTTCATTAAAGGCTTGGTCAGTCTATATATGGCACAAGGCCGACCAAGGTAGGTATTATGATTTTTCTCCTCTAAGAGCTATCCTTGAGCTTATTGTGATTTCATTACAACCCTCAAGGGACAATACTGACTTAGGCATTGGAGCTATCACCCGCTAGCCCACTCTGGCAAGCTCTTTGCCTCATCGTTTGTTGTCTTATAGGTTTTGGCACGTCACCAATCAAAAACTATCCCAACATATACCTCATTCCCAGGTGAGTTATCCAGTTCATGCTAGGTGGGTCCTTGAGAAATTTCATCCTAGCCATTTTTCGGAACTGGCCCAGTTCTCCATCATCACCATCTCGCAGGTCTTCATCGAGCTGTAAAAAAATATATATATATACATATATATATATACTATATTATATCTAAATATTCACCTTCCAATCGCTCTAAGGCGTCATCAGCATAGTAGTGGGAGGTTTTCTAGTATATCATCAAGGGCATTATAGTCGATGTTACCTACACCGTACCAATCATCATCATACTCAAACCCTAACTACAATCGTGTTCAAAGAGGAAGTAGTTCCATTCACAATTAGGGTCTGTGGGTATTTAAGCCGCAGTCTTATGATTCCTAACAAAAGGAAATGAATCTCTTAGTCGATACTCCACGTCAAGATCCGACTCTCAATCTATGTATGTGTCTCCTAAACATCACATGTATCATACAGCACCATAAAAGGGATTTTTAAACCTCAAACAAATGCGGATATCGGTCCTGCATGTCCTATTCGGCTTCTCACGATGCCTTTTAAACTCCATCATTGTGCCACAACACTTTGATCAATGGAAATATAGAATTTTCTTTGTGTGCAACACTCATTCTATATAGTTCATGGTCCTCAGGGATATTTCTTCGTACATCAATCCTTCCTGGATTTGTAGAGGCTTGTACTCAATGACATTGCAAGGTCGTGTACGTATTTCCCTATCTTTGAAACATGGAATACATTGCGCACAGTAGCCAATTCAGGAGGTCACGTGACTTGTTACGCCACCGAGCCCACCTTCTTAATGATTTTGAATAGTTCAACATACCACGAACTAAACTTTTCCTTCTTTATGAACCTCATCACACCTTCATGGATAAGACCTTAAGGAATACCTTATCCCCCACTTTGAATTGTATCTCCCGTCGTCGGTTATCGGCGTAACTCTTTTCGTAGCTTTATTCTACGATCATTTGTTATTTGATTAGTGTGACCTTGTCTTAGGTATCTTGTATCATTTATGGTCCCAATATCCGTATTTCGCCCACCTCGTTCTGCATCTCCGGCCACTGTAGTCAGCCGCCACAAACTCCAATCACTACAGTCGGTTGCCACTAACTCCAGCTAATTTCCGGCCATCATCTTTTGCCACCGCCACCTCAGATTTGATTGTATTCAAATCTAATTTGATATATCTCTACCTACCATACTTGTATTATCTTCACCTACTCCAATCTTCCTATAAATAAAATCTTTTTGTATTGAAAATATTATTAAAGAATAAGAACAAGATGTAGCCCTTTTGGGCTCTTCCCTAATGGTGGATGTAGGTGTCTAACACTAAACTACCCATAAATCCTTGTCTCCAATTTATCTCTTTATTCCACTTTTATATTTAATTCTTCAATGCATTATGAATTTCTTCAACATATGGCTTTTTATCACTCCCAACTTGTGATTTTCGTTTAAGTTGGCATGATGTACCAGTTTCTATTGATGTTTTTGGTTTTTTTTTTTTTCTTAGCAAAAAAATAGCTAAGGATTTTCGGTAGAAACCAAATACCCAAAAACTTTTTTAACATCATTTTGGGGTTTCATCTAAATAATAGAAACTTAGTAATCTTCCTAGAACATATTTTCGATGTCTGAAAATATTTTGTGTCAAAACAAATTAAGATAATGTGAATGAATGCCTGATTTGGATAGAGGAATACATTTGAACTAAAACTTGGAATTAGAGGATGAATTGAAACAATTTAAAGTTTGTGAAAATCAAAGTAGAGTGGCACATTGAGAGAATAAAGAGTAATTTATTTATTTATATATTTTTTTGCTTTTAATGCTTTCATTATGTGAAGAACTTGTTCCTCTCAATTTCTTTGTTAAATGCAATCTTCTAGTGACTTAAATCCTTCTTTATTCTAGATTTCAAAGGCTTGTACATGCAACCTTCGATGCCAAGAGTGGCTCACGAATTACTTGAAAGCCTCTAGAAGCAAGTTCTGGAGCAATCAAATGAGGAGATTTCAAAACTAATAAAGAACCCTTTGGGTGTACTTTTCGATGCTGCAATGTCAAGAAATACTAAGTTTTTAGTTGTGCTTCTTCGTAATTATCCAAATCTATTATGGGATTGTGATGAAAACGAGAGAAGCGTATTTCATGTTGCTATGATGGATCGGCAAGAAAATATATTTAATTTGATATATAACATAGGAGCCATTAAGGATTACACAATAGGAAATGCTCATAAGCATGGTAACAACATGCGGCACTTAGCTGGAATGTTGCCACATGTTGGAAGACTTGGAGCACTGCGTCCAAACCTTTAGATGCAACGAAAGCTATTGTGGTTTAAGGTATTATGTTCCACTAAATCTATCTTATTTTGTTCTTTGGATATCATTTTCTATTTACAATTGCATGTGGGATGAGGAGCAGTGGCAGAGCCATAATTTGGATTTACAAGGGAGAAGATTAAAAAATAGAGTTGAATAAAAAATAATTAAAATTGTTAAAAAATATAACTAACAAAATAAATAAAAAAATCAACAAAATGTAATTATCGTTTAAAACATATAAACATAACTTGTAATTTATTTTCTTCTTAAGTATTTAAGGATTTATTAACAAATTCACTAAATCTACGTCGACACAAACTCATTTAGAACTCAATTGATACTCAATAGAATCATTGTTTCCCATAATTTCAGGTAACTACAAATATGTATTTCATACAATTAAATGTCTAATATATATTTATATAAATCCATGTGTGTGTGTATATATATACATATTCAACAATTAATTTAAAAGAAGAATTTAAACATAAAATTTTAGATAAATAATTTTAATTATTTAATAGTAAATTTAAAAGTAATCAATATAAAAATTAAACTACATACCTAAAGATTTTTAAGAAAGAGAAGCTTTTATCTCGGAGTCTCGGTGAATAAATTATAGACACTATAGTTATGTTTGATACGTGGAATGACTATTTATTGGAATAGTCTTTATTAAGAATCGAAAAAATAGAATAGATTAGCCTTGAAATAGTCATTTTTATGGCCATGAGGAAATGATTATTCTTTTAATTGAAGGAATTGTCATTCTCTCATGACTATTTCAAGTATTAAGGCTATTTTATTCTACTTTTTTTATTCTTAATAAATATTATTCATTGCTATTACAAGGAATAGATATTCTAAATACCAAAGATATCCTATATCTTTCCGACAAACCTCCCAATTTATTAAAAATAATATTTTTTAAAAAGTGTGTGTGGTTTATATATTTAGTCAGGGGTATTAAGTGCCTAAAAGAGATAAAGCGCTCTAATTGCTTTGACAAGATTTATTAAACGGCCAGTGTTGCCTCCGAGTTTGACAGCACAAAGTTTGTAATTGCTTTGAAAAAAGACAGATTTGAAATAAAAGAGATTTGTAATTTAAAGTCAGTGCCATGTCGCTTTTGATTCTTTTGAAAAGAAAGTTTAAGAAAAGGACAAAAAAGCCCATTGCATTAACTGACTCACGTGACTCTTAATTGCTCTAAGAAGACAAAGTTTAGAAAAAGACCAAAAAAACCAAGCTTAGCATCATACATCAAAATAAATTTATACAAGGGCGCAATTGTTTTTTAAGGGTGGGCAACCAAACATTTAAAGTATTTCTTCAATAAGTTTTAGGTGAGTTAGGGTGAGCATTTGCCTCCTCTCACCCTTCCCTTACTCCACCATTGATTATGAGTTTTTTTTTTTAATTTTTTTTTTAATCCTATAGTGTATTTTTTAAAAGATATAGAACTCTATGCCATGTAACTTCATCCCATTCGAGAGCTGATAAATACTGTTACATCAGCCCAGTATTGGGAGAGTGAAATGTGAAATGAGTATTTAGAATTAATATTTTGATTCACAATGCCATGTAACTTCATCCTATATCTGTTATGTAATGTATATTATTTTTCTAATGTTAATAAAATGTTGTTGAACTTATTATTCCTATCATTCTAGGAAGTGGAAAAGATTGTCCGACCTTCGCAAAGGTATATGACAAATTCAGAGGGGAAGACACCTAAAGAAATATTCATCAAGACACATGAAGATTTACTTAAAGTAGGGAAAGAAGCGATGAAGGAGACAACCAATTCATGTATGCTTGTAGCAACTCTAATTTCTACAGTGGTGTTCGCTGCAGCCCTCACTGTACCTAGTGCAAGCAAGAAGATAACACACACTCCTTTTTTCCTTAAAGACCAGTGGTTCACGATTTTTATCCTCTCAAATGCATTATCACTTTTCACTTCGACAGGTTCAATAGTCTTATTGCTCTCCCTTCTTACTTCAAGTTACACAGAAAGTGAGTTTGTCACGTCATTGCATGCAAGGCTGATGTTTGGACTCACAACACTCTTCCTCGCTATAACAACCATGGTCTTGGCTTTTGTTGTTGCCATCTTTCTAATCTTTGACTACAAGCTGGTTTGGGTTCCATATCTCCTTGCCTTGCTAGCTAGTTGATTTGGATTTTAATCAATGATAATATTTTTACCACTCGCAATAGGACGAATCCTTGTAGGATAAGGCTATGTGGAGGGTATCAAACTTCAAGGACTATTTTTGGTCGGATGTCTATTAAGTTTCCAAAATACACTCTAATCTAATTCAGAAAAAGATAATTGTTGGTTTTGATTTGAAAACTAAATTAAGCATAAACAATTAATGAAATAAAAGGGAAGAAACATAGGAAAATGATTTCACCATAAACCTCGTACCAATGGCAGATTATATTCACATGGGATTCTTACTATATGCGTGATATGATGTGCATAATGGGTGTCAACCATTTGACGACATCGACAAGAAAATACTTTAGTTAGAAGGTGATGATAACCCATCTTCAGTTGGAACGGATCGTCCACTTAAACACTAGTTGCGGTACGATCCGTCTTCCTTAGGTATGGCCTATAAAACCTTCTAATGAGCATACACATTATCAAGAAATGAGTATAACTCATCTTCGGTTGGCATAATCCGTCTACCTACATTACACTAATCTAAGATGTAGTACGGATCATCTTCCCTAAGCATGGCCTATCTAACCTCTTGATTTTATGTCAAAGAGTATCATTGCATAGCTATCATTCCTATAATCAGAGAAAATAGGAATGTCAATTTTATTCAAGACTAAGAAACCTCTTATAGACAAGATGAAGTTTTTATAAAAAAATGAGTATAAACATTGAATCAATTACAATTATTTTGCAAATCTCTAACCTAAGTAATCATCAAACATATACTAAATATTCCAAAATCATTACAATCAAACCATGGACTTGGAAAAGGCTATATCAAACCCTATGAAGAGTTTAGTTGCTCATGGAGGATATGAAATTCTCTATTGATGAAGAGAAATCTATTCGTTGTGTTGTGAGCTGCTAGCCAAAATTTCCCAGAACCAAGAACCCTAATTCGTGCTTGGTAATCAGAAAATCGACCTCTTTGGATGATAGATCAAGCTCCTATTTGAATCCCTCATTGAATCCTTAAAAATCACAATCCAATCCCTTAAACTAAGGGATTGAGTCCTCATAATCCCTCATTGCAGGGAGATGGAGTCAAAACCATTCTTCGAGGGATCTCAGAGGTGAATCCGCACTTAACCCAATCTTGTAGGAACATTTCTCTCCCCAAATCAAGTGCAAATCTCAAATAAGATTTTGGTGTGACCGAGTTCGCTCGAACCAATTGAGTATTTCGCTCAAGCCAGTTGATGCTTGATGCGCTCGAGCTAATCTTGAAGGCGCTCGAGCCATGTCAATGTGGAGCATTGCGCTCGAGCCAGGTTATGAATTCACTTGAGCCATTTAAGTGCTTCTACGCTCGAGCCAAGTTGGAACATGCTCGAGCCATTCTAACTTCATCAGCATACTTTGAACTCTCCAAGCCAGAAATCCATGATGTAAAGTGCACATTCATTGTAACACCTGAAAACATTAACAAACACAAAAACACGATAAAATATTATCTTACAAAATAACTAAGGTTTAACAAATGCGAGTTAAGGGGCTTGAATGCATAACATTCAAGCCCCTTAAACACTAGTTGTGGTCTTGGCTTTTGTTGCTACCATCTTTCTAATCTTTGACTACAAGCTGGTTTGGGTTCCATATCTCCTTGCCTTGCTAGCTAGTGCCCTTGTGATTTTGTTTCTTGGGTTACATTTTAATCTTTGGGCTGACTTGATCCGTTCCTATTATTGGTCTAAGTTTTTGTTCCAGCTGAGCAAGCATAGAATTTTCGAGTGAGAATTTTGAGTTTTATATGAGTGCTTTCATCACTAATTAGTAAGTTAATGATTCCTCTATATGTAACTTGACCAGTGTGATTTACAAATAAAAAATACCAATAAAAGCATGAAAAATTGCTTATAATTGGATTGTTCAACAGAAGTTTATAAAGGAGAAAGCTTAATGAGAAATCAACTGAGATAATACCCCAATAATGTCCACAGGCCTTAATATCAAAAATTTTTGCTCTTAACCCTTGATTTTGAAAATCAAATAATTTTTATATAGAAAATTGGAGTACCTGTTCATCAAATTTCTGTTTCCTTGCTAACTATTCCTCATAAATCGTAGCCAGGATTAATTATGGTCAGCTAGACCAAGCACATAACAAATAATGAACTTTTTCAAAAAAAAAAACTTCATAGTTTTGTAATTCTCAACTCATTTTAATAGATAAAACCATGGTCTAGAACTTGCTAAAATAACACATTAATCCATACAAAAACTTCTTTTTTTTTTAAACAAATCCTTACAAACACTGACCAGTCATTATGGCTACGACGACATTTAACCTTGTGACAATATTCATAACTACCCATGGATCGTCTGGTGGCAAAATCTTAAAAGAAACTTGCTAATTTCTATACCAACATTTATTCCCATTGACGAGGACCAAGTAAGAGTTAATCTTATCTGGTTTAGAATTATCTATATTTCTTATTAATTATTTTATAAAGAAAAAACTCATTGGTGATACTTATCTCTAATAAAAAATAAAAAATATTTTAACATTTATTATGTTTATTCTTATTCAACACACCTGTAACGTTTTTTTTTTAAAAAAAAAATAGATCTTTTTTGTTTTCATATGACACTTCTAAGACTGAGATCCAAGTGCTATATGGCTCAACTTGTCCCATCCTTCAATAAAGCAACTAATTTTCCAAACTAAAAAGTGTGTGTTCGTCTCATAAAACTTAATAATAGAAGGCGGTCATAATTGATAGGAAAAATGCTACACACACGTTTATTCTCGTACTCTTAAATGTGCATTATCTGACGTGACATTAAAAATAACTATTAGATTTTAGATATATCATTATTGAATTTTAGATGGTGAAATTTAGTGTGACGTCACAAAGTGTGCAATTAGAAATGTGAAAGTAAGTGTGTGTAGCATTTCTGAATTGATAATACTCCACACACAAAATAATAAGTTACTTTCTTTTTTCCTTTTTCGAAATAGACAGTTATTCATAACAAGTCATGGGTCACATGTGATTCAAATAACCTCCTATCAATTCCAGAGTGCCTCATCTCTCCCTCTCCCCTCCTTATGAGTGTCTTTCCTTTTCCTTTGTCTTCCATAGCTCAACACCGACCAGTGAGGAGCCCCGCCCACTATAATACCTCAAAAGATTAATCAAGGTTAGGTCATCCTTGATTAGGGTTTATAAGATGAGAGGGTTGCCTAAAAGTTGGATTTTTGGACTCTTTTGGCTTATACGTACGTTCATGTAAAGGCAAGAACTTTCGTATATAGAGTACACACATACGTTCGTATAAAGTAACATACGTACGTGATTGTGTCGTTTTGTACTGTTCATCTTTACGGGCGCAGCAGGACACGCACCTAGTGTGTGTATCAGTAAAGGACATACAAACATTCGTATAAAGCTACATACGTTTATTCAGCCCAAATTTTGAGTTTTTCTAGCAGTCTTTACTCAAGCGTTCTAGCTCTATAAATACCTCTTATACCACGAACCTTCAGCACATTTTCGACCTATTTTTGTGTGCCTTATGATAATATGAGTGAGTGAGGGAGATTCTTGAGGAAGAAGAGGAACACTTGAGTTTTGTTCTTCGTGTGGGGTAACCTCTTTACCTTAACTCATTTTTCTCCGTTTTGTTTAAGGTTTTTGTCTTTATTTTTCATGCTTTTAGTTTCTGGTTTAGAGTTATTTAATAGGTTTAGATTCTTAGTTTGAGACCTTAGAGTTTTTAGCTTGAAACCCTAGATTTACTATGGCTTTACGTAGTTAGACATTCATTAGTTTGCATGTTTGCCTTAGTTTATGTTTTCTAACTTTAAGGACCATACTCAATACCCTAGGGAACACTCTTGAAGGTTTAGAATGGCCTAATGAATCATAAACAACTTTCTGTCAATATAGGAACGTTTCTGAGTATGTCAGGAACATTCGTGCACATGCGTTCGTGTGTTACACATATGTTCGTACCATGGGCAGAATGTCAGTTTTTGGGTGAATAAGGCTTATAAGTGATTTTTACCTAGCTTTAAATTGATGGAGGATACTTTCTCAGATTCAGAGGTTGGAGATTCATTGAAAGACTATTTGGCTGATCCTTACGACACAAGTGAGTAAACTCACACAGATACTTATTATTTTTTCACATAGCATGACTATTTTTTATATACAAAATATGCATGTTTACAACTTTCNAAAAAAAAAAAAAACCTTACTAAACCTGTAAAATGACTAAATGAGTAAACCCTGATAAGCTCATGCCAATAATAATAAAAAAAAATCCTAATAATACAATCAAACATAATAAATCACCAAGCAAACAAATAATCCATAGGTTAAAAATTACAATCTTAATAATAAAATCAAACATAATAAATCACCAAGCAAAACGATGTCGTGTCGTTTAAAAGATATACGGTTAGCGGTTTTAGGCGGTTTGCGGTGGCGGTGCGGTTATAACCGCCTCGCCATTTCAGTCCTAATTGATAATACTCCACACACAAAATAATAAGTTACTTTCTTTTTTCCTTTTTCGAAATAGACAGTTATTCATAACAAGTCATGGGTCATATGTGATTCAAATAACCTCCTATCAATTCCAGAGTGCCTCATCTCTCCCTCTCCCCTCCCTATGAGTGTCTTTCCTTTTCCTTTGTCTTCCATAGCTCAACACCGACCAGTAAGGAGCCCCGCCCACTGTAATACCTCAAAAGATTAATCAAGGTTAGGTCATTCTTGATTAGGGTTTATAAGATGAGAGGGTTGCCTAAAAGTTGGATTTTTGGACTCTTTTGGCTTATACGTACGTTCATGTAAAGGCAAGAACTTTCGTATATAGAGTACACACATACGTTCGTATAAAGTAACATACATACGTGATTGTGTCGTTTTGTACTGTTCATCTTTACGGGCGCAGCAGGACACGCACTTGGTGTGTGTATCAGTAAAGGACATACAAACATTCGTATAAAGCTACATACGTTTATTCAGCCCAAATTTTGAGTTTTTCTAGCAGTCTTTACTCAAGCGTTCTAGCTATATAAATACCTCTTATACCACGAACCTTCAGCACATTTTCGACCTATTTTTGTGTGCCTTATGATAATATGAGTGAGTGAGGGAGGTTCTTGAGGAAGAAGAGGAACACTTGAGTTTTGTTCTTCGTGTGGGGTAACCTCTTTACCTTAACTCATTTTTCTCCGTTTTGTTTAAGGTTTCTGTCTTTATTTTTCATGCTTTTAGTTTCTGGTTTAGAGTTATTTAATAGGTTTAGATTCTTAGTTTGAGACCTTAGAGTTTTTAGCTTGAAACCCTAGATTTACTATGGCTTTACGTAGTTAGACATTCATTAGTTTCCATGTTTGCCTTAGTTTATGTTTTCTAACCTTAAGGACCATACTCAATACCCTAGGGAACACTCTTGAAGGTTTAGAATGGCCTAATGAATCATAAACAACTTTATGTCAATATAGGAACGTTTCTGAGTATGTCAGGAACATTCGTGCACATGCGTTCGTGTGTTACACATATGTTCGTACCTTTGACAGAATGTCAATTTTTGGGTGAATAAGGCTTATAAGTAATTTTTACCTAGCTTTAAATTGATGAAGGATACTTTCTCAGATTCAGAGGTTGGAGATTCATTGAAAGACTATTTGGCTGATCCTTACGACACAAGTGAGTAAACTCACACAGATACTTATTATTTTTTCACATAGCATGACTATTTTTTATATACAAAATATGCATGTTTACAACTTTTATGAAATGTTTATTTATGCTCAACTGTGAACTCCATTTGTGAAAACAATTGTGATTAACGAAGATAGTGTGAAATGATGAGTTGTAAAGAACATGCATATAAAAGACTTGAAAGATTAAAGTGCATCATATGACATGGTGCACCATCTTGAACTGAACAATGGCCATAGGCTTACCATTATTACAAGTTAACCTTATAGTCCAGTTATTTATTGTTGTGTGTGTGCCTTGGATCTATTAATTAGAGTTTTGTGACCAGCGCACCATTTTTCGAGTGGGGTCACTGTTATAACTTTGCTAGTCACTATGGGCCACCCGAGGTCGGACTACTAGTATAAGACGGTATGTTTGTGCAATGTTTGGGGCACCGAAATTGTACCAAAAGTCATTCAGGACACGAAAACCTTACTGAAAGAAAGTAATGTCTCAGATAAATCATATTGTTGACATATCACATGTTCATTATCATATATCTTATAGTATATTCTCATGTCATGGTTTTATAAAATGGAATACACTGCATATCTCTTTTATAAACTAGGTTCACAATGATAACCTGTATACTATGTATGTTTTCGCTCACTAAGTCATGGACTTATGCTTGTATCTTTTCTACTTATAAAACATGGGTTGTTTTATAGATACCATAGACGATGACAGATCATTCGAGGGATATGGTCCAGATGGAGGGGATACTCAAGATCATCTTTGAGGAGTTAGATCATGTGTGGTTAAGCAACATGTGGAGAGCTAGCAGGGAGTCTCATTAACCGCAGATTGAAGTGAGTTAAAAAAACTGGTTTCAAAGAAAGACTACTGCTTTGGGCTAGCAGTGGGATGGACTTCCGAAACCTATCCCTTTCTAACTCACTGCCAGAACTAGTCGTTTGACAACTCCTTCTAGTATCCAGTTCAATTTCCAAGTTTTTAAGGGCCGGCCATCATCCCAGCAAGAGACCTCTCCCTCGTCAAATATCGTTGAAGTCCCATATGTGGATGGCAATCGTGATTTGCCATTGTAAAGAAATTTCTCAATGAAAGGCTACTCAAGATTGCGTCCCTATAAGAAGGAAAACCCGGGGGGCTAAGTGGGGCACGGGTGGAACAAACATCTTGAAGCATTGGCATAGACATTGTCTACATTCTCTACCTTTTAAAGATTAGACTCTGATTTGTTACTAGGATTATGTTATAATCTGCTTAAACCTGTATTTTATGATGGTCATGTCTGATGCTGGGCTTTCGCCCTGTCCATAATTCAAAGGGTACCTTGGAAACATATTTAGATGATACCAAATTCAAAAGGTATTCTTCCGTTTCTAAGGCATAACCCCAAAAGAACGTTCGTAGAGTAGCAAAACTCATTATACCCCTTACCATTTCTAATAGAGTCCTATTTCTTCTTTTTGACACACTATTTTTGCTGGGGAGTACTTGGTGCAGTCAATTGGGATTGCTTCTGATAAGTGGTCCTTGAATGCTTCAAGGAAATATTCACCACCTCGGTCAGACCGAAGTGCTCTGATATGTTTACCCAATTGATTTTCTGCTTCGGCCCGAAACTCTTTGAATTTCTCAAAGGATTCAGACTTTTGGCGCATAAGATAGACATATCCATATCATGAGTAATCATCAGTAAACATGATGAAATACTCATATCCTCCTCTAGCCTGAGTACTCATTGGACCACATACATTAGTATGCACTAATCCTAACAAATCTGTGGCCCAATGCTCTTTTGCAGAAAAGGGCATTTTGGTCATTTTTCCTTCCAAACAGGATTCACATACTGGGTAATAGTCAAAATTCAATGGGCCTGGAAGCTCATCTTTAACCAGTCTTTGAATTTTTTGATGTTAATATGACCAAAACGTAGGTGTCATAGAAAAGCATCATTAATAGAAAGAAACTTTCTCTTTAATGGTAATCTATAATGAGCAGATTCTATAATAGAATTATTAACAAAATTTATATCAGGAGTAATAATATACAGACCATCCACAACCACACCAAAACAGAGAAATAATCCATTATTCTTTATTACTATTGTATTACTCAAAATAGAGGTATACCCTCATTTACCTAAATGTGTAACATAAATTAAATTCCTGCGAATGTTGAGCACATGTAAACAATCTATTAATATTAAAAATTTTGACTTAAAATAAAGTTTCATAATTCCTATAGAGTGAACTGAAACTCTTGTTCCATCTCCCAATGCCAAGTACATTTCTCCTTTATTCAGTTTCCTTGTTTCCTAAAACCCTTGCAATGAATTGCAGACATGATTAGTTGAACTCGAATCCACACACCAGGTATTTGTGTGGTTCGCAACTAAACACGTTTCAACTAAAAAGAAAGATTTGTTACCTTGTGCTTTAGAAGCAAGATACTTGGAGCAGGTTTTCTTCTAGTGCCCTAACTAATCATAGTAGAAGCAGTTCTTCTTCCATTGGTTAGCCTTTGTCCCTTTTCCAACTGGTTTCGGCTTATTGGCAACAGTGTTGCCAACCTGTTTAAACTGCTTCTTCTTCCTCATGCCTTTCGGCTTGGGGTTGGAAGCATGAGCAATAAATGCCGAGGTCTTATTCTTTAAGATGATTTTCGCTACTATTAACTCGTTCATCAATTCTGCCAATGTATAGTCATTTTTGCTCATGGACACATTGAGTTTGAATTGATTGAAGGAGGAAGGCATAGACTGTAGAATCATATCTACCTAAGACTCACCGTCTATCTCAACATCTAGAACCTCCATTATGTTAAGCATAGCTATCATTGATAGGCAATGCTCCCTCACTGGTGTTCCCTTAGCCATCTGTGTACTCAGCAAAGATCTTATCATATCTGCCTTTACGGCACGACTCTGCTCACCAAACATCTTTCTCAGGATTGACATCATAGCCGAGGCATGATCTATTTCCTGAAGTTGATGTTGTATCACATTAGCCTCATGCTAGAATGTAACATTTGGCCATCTCATCAGATTTCCTCCAGTGATTAAATCGCTACTTGTCATTTTCAAAGGCGTCCTCTACTGGAACATCTGGACATGCTTCTGCAAGCACGTACTTGTGCCTTTCTGCAATTATCACGATATCCATGTTTCTTTTCCAGTCGACATAGTTGGGACCAATCAACTTGTTTTGATACAAGATAGTGGAGAAAAGGCTAAATGAAGACATATTATATTCTGAAAATATATATTGAGCATATATCAGGTATATATAAAATTTAGCACAAATAAAACATGTAAACCCAATAAAACATATTATATTTGAAAAGCTACGACTACCTAATCTATAAATTAAAAATACCCTCCGTAGGGATCGCGAAGCTTTAGGCCAAGTCGAGGTATCTTTAATCACCTGACTAGGCGAGATTTTATCTCTCTATTAATGGCACTTAGCGGACAACAAACGCCATTGTTGCAACTACCATGTCATTAACAAATGCTGTTTTTACTTCAGTCTCTGATCATGGATAACATAGCTCCTTGGAAAGGTTAATATTTAATATCAGTCAAGTGTGACCATCAATTTAAAATTGATGTGATTGTCCAAGTAACTCCACCGTGGGGTGGTCGTTAATTGGTTGTAATCACATCGCCTTTATCCGATCTGGAGATCTATTATGTAACCCATGAAACAAAACACCCTCCGTAGGGATCGTGAGACTCAAGGCCAAGTCAAGGTATTCCATTTAAACATTACTATAAACTTGTGATGAAAATTGTGAGACTTACATCCCGAAGTCTTTCTCCCACTTGATATTTTAAACTTTGGGTTTATTTAAGAAACAATTGTCCTTTCTTTCATAATTACGACTTTGTCACTTTGTGTTTTTCAAGAAAATACTATTTGCTAATGTTGAAGCAGTTTCCGACTCCGGCTGTACGGTAACCTGAGAACAGAGAAAACGTCAGACACAAGAGCTTGCCGGGGGTTGCCGGCGGGGGATAGCTCCGATGCCTAAGTCAGATTCTTATCTTTTTTGAGAGAAAAGACTTAGAGTGATTCTTTTGTAAAAACATACGTACCTTTGCCGAACCTATCCCTCCTCCTTATATAGTGGCTGCTTCCCCGAGGNTTGATGTGATTGTCCAAGTAACTCCACCGTGGGGTGGTCGTTAATTGGTTGTAATCACATTGCCTTTATCCGATCTGGAGATCTATTATGTAACCCATGAAACAAAAAACCCTCCGTAGGGATCGTGAGACTCAAGGCCAAGTCAAGGTATTCCATTTAAACATTACTATAAACTTGTGATGAAAATTGTGAGACTTACATCCCGAAGTCTTTCTCCCACTTGATATTTTAAATTTTGGGTTTATTTAAGAAACAATTGTCCTTTCTTTCATAATTACGACTTTGTCACTTTGTGTTTTTCAAGAAAATACTATTTGCTAATAACTTCAATTTTCTTTCAATTTTTTCTTGTACTAAAATGGACAAATTCAAATCCAATTAATTAGGATCACTAAAATTTGTTTACATCCATGTAACAATGAAGATATGAAAAAATTGCTTATTTGGACTACATCGTATTTATAAAATAAATACAAAGTTGTTGTTCAATAAATATCATATATTTGTACCTTGGGGTATTTTGGTCTTTCAACCATGTATCACCCTTGTATCAAAAATACCCTAGACCATTATTACTGAAAAAACGTTTTTTTACAATAAAATCGCATTCCATGTTAGCACGCATGATTTCTGATTTCCAAAACCATCGATGAATATTAAAATGATTATAACATTTTCGATATTAATCGAAACAATGATTTGTTTGGACCATTGTGTCGAGCACAAATTTTCCTTGTGGAAACAAGTGCCCAATTATATTTAGGACTTGTTAAAATAACTCGAAAAAATTAGTAATCCTACAGGCCTACTGTAAATGTTACAGCAACATTGTCTGGGACATAAAATCAATTAAAAATAGCAAACAATCTCCAAACGACTTGAAACTTTCCAATTGAGACCCTAACATGTCGTAGAACATGTTCTAGGTCTTAAACAAGAGCTTTCGTTTCCGAAGATCTTTGGAAAAATCCAAACACAAGTAATAGAAAAACAGTAAAACAATTTTCTAAAACTTTTCTTCCACATGTATCTAAAGTAGGCTCTAAGACCAATTGTTGGGAATATAGGTGCAAATCAAAAATTGCGCAGCAGAAAAATAATCTATTCCCTACTCAGGATCTACTTTATGAAAAACATGCAAAGAACATTGCTATTAATAATTAAACTAGTAAGAATCTAAAAATACTTACATGCTAACTAGGGCCACGCCTTGGCTATATGAGCGATGAATACTCTCCTTGATGAACTTCTCAGATCTTCTCACCAATGACTAGAAATAACCAAGAATGTAGGCTCNACTTGTTAAAATAACTCGAAAAAAATTAGTAATCCTACAGGTCTACTGTAAATGTTACAGCAACATTGTCTGGGACATAAAATCAATTAAAAATAGCAAACGATCTCCAAACGACTTGAAACTTTCCAATTGAGACCCTAACATGTCGTAAAACATGTTCTAGGTCTTAAACAAGAGCTTTCGTTTCCGAAGATCTTTGGAAAAATCCAAACACAAGTAATAGAAAAACAGTAAAACAATTTTCTAAAACTTTTCTTCCACATGTATCTAAAGTAGGCTCTAAGACCAATTGTTGGGAATATAGGTGCAAATCAAAAATTGCGCAGCAGAAAAATAATCTATTCCCTACTCAGGATCTACTTTATGAAAAACATGCAAAGAACATTGCTATTAATAATTAAACTCGTAAGAATCTAAAAATACTTACTTGCTAACTAGGGCCACGCCTTGGCTATATGAGCGATGAATACTCTCCTTGATGAACTTCTCAGATCTTCTCACCAATGACTAGAAATAACCAAGAATGTAGGCTCTTTCTTACTTTTCAAAATTTTAACTTAGCTCTCCGAATAAATATTCAAGGAGTACTTGCAATTCTTAGCAAAGGCTAAAAGAATTGTGTTGGAGTATTTTTGACTGAGCTACCGGGTCCTCTATTTATATTCTTGAAAGGAGTAGCAGAGAAACTAAAAAAGTAATGTGAGACTGCAGGGAGATGTGGACGGCTAGGGTTAGAAAACCCTAGCCTCCACTGCGCCTTCTAAAAACCCTAGAAGGTGCTGCACAATGCCAAGGAAATATTTGCTGCATGTGCGTCACTTTGGCTACTGGGCTTGGGTTTTATCCCAAGCCCACCTCTCCCACTTATTTCTTTTTCTATACAGTTTTTTCCTTTTGGGCTTATATTTTATTTAATTAAAACAACCTGTTTATTAAAATAATAAACACATATTTAAATAAATAAAATAACATGTCCAATAAATAAATAATAGGCCTGTCCATGGTTAATTTACAATATCTTGATGAGAGACCTAAAGAGAATAATATTTTCGACTCAAATAGTATTCGACTATCCCGAGTCACAACATGATTGTAACTGCACTCCGGAAAACATTTTTGTTTAAATCAACAAAGTTTTCTTTGACATTTACTACAAGTACGATTCCTCCATAAAGTCTTCCGTAAACATATAAGGACTGTGATATTATCATACTATATTCTCTACCTCTTAATCCTTGTATACCAGATTTCTATTATCTTATTATTTTCTCTCCTGTAAGTGTCCACCTATTATGTATATATGTTGGAGTTAACCTTATAAAAATGTTTTGATAAAAAACTTGAGAATAATACTGAATAAAATCATATTCAAAGGGAGACTTCTTGTCATTCTTTCCAAAGAAAGGATTTAGATTTTCCATTGAGAAAAACTCTGCTCACAATGTTACATGTGATCACCCAACACAAAGACAATGTTGACCTCAAACAGATAAAGCCTCAATCTACAATGTGCCAAAGCAAAGACATTTAACATCTGAGTTTGCTTTTCTCTCAGGATTTAGAATTTCAAGTAAATAGTCTGAGAGTTAAATCTTTTCTAAAGACAGTATAACTCCCGATTCGTTTAGTGTATACCACCCTATACACATACACATCAACCCGAAGTATTCACTTTACCTGATTAAGGTAAATCTCACAATTGATGCGTAAGTCTTACTTGATAGAATGTCCAGTTCCATCATGACTGCAAATAAATAATTTCGAAGTACAAGGCTTATGGTCTTAGACCTTGTTTAACAAAACCTTACTCACACCCATAAACCATATTCAATGCATTTTCTAAACCTTTCGTATAGGGATAATCATAAAATATCATACAAAAGACTATACACCATATGCTCAAATATATATATAATCAATAATCATTTATTTATTACAAACTACAAAGTCAATCATATTACAATATTGGGATTTATGGCATAATTCCCAACAGAGGCATTACAATAAATGTCTTGAATGAAACGAGATAAAAGATTGAATTGAAATAATAAGAGAATAAGGTAGGGCTTCGATATCTACCACAAATCATACTCTGTTAAGAACACAATTTGCACAATGCTACAATCATATCAAGATACTCAATGTTTGCCAGCCTAAAGGCATGGATGTATACTCCAAAAGTTATTGATCTCCCTAAGCAACAAAATTAGGCATGAATGTATACTCTAACTCTTTTCTTTCTTGAATGATTTAGCATGGATGTATATTAAGTTGTTCTTTAAGAAAGCATGAATCAATGGAGATCGACAAACACACAAAAACTTAAAACATGGTGTATATTTCGGTTTTTCATGATAATTATTCCAAGAACCCGTAATTGGTTCTTTTGTCACTCTATTAGGCATAAGACTCAGTCATCCAAATTGACCTAGATAATAACCAAATTGACCTAAATAATAAAACTCACATGTTATATGCATAAGAAGATCAAACTCATACATAACCCATATAAACAATGAACAAAAACCTAGAATAAATCAATTAAGCATCAAAACATGAATTGTAGCAAGGAAAATTTGAATCCTTAAAGAGACATGATTAGGGCTTTAATCGAGCCCTAACTAAAGTATTAGCTACACATAATTCGGATGAAAATCATCATCATAAGAAAATAATAAAGAAAAACTAAGAAAAACCCTTCTTTGATGCCTTTGATTCTTCTTCCCAAAGCTTGTGTCTTTAATTTGGACAACTTAAGGGTATATTTATAGAGTTTTAGAGCAATCCTAGTCGATTTCATGTAGCCTAACAACTTTAAATTCGAGTTGGAGTTGGATTAGGATCTTTCCAAATCGGGTCTGCCGACTTCACTATGCCAGCGCCGCGCTTGCGCTCGAGGCCTTTTTGGATTGTGCTCGAGCTCTTTTTGTGTTCAAGCCCTTTTTGAATTGTGCTCGAGCTCTTTCTGTGCTTGAGCCCTTTTTATATTGTGCTCGAGCCTTTTTTGGATTGTGCTCGAGCTCTTTTTGTCAACTTTTCACCAAAATGTCTTTTAAGCTCGGAATTTGATGGAATTAATTTTTTTTTTCTTCCAAAATCTGAAAAATACAATAAAACACAAAAACTACACAAAACATCAAATTATAATAAAACTAAAAAATTAACATATGTGAATTTATGGGCTTGAATGTGAGAAATTCAGCAATTATTAGTGGTGGGGTCATGTCTGACGATTTGTTGGGATAACTACTATTTGAAAAGAGCTTTCATTGTTTGGGAAACGAAAACAATTTTTCAAAAGTTTGCCGAAGAGACCTAATTCTTTTGACTCTTCAATGGCAACAAAAATATAACTGAATTTGGGATCTGATGAATGAATGATTTTCTTCAACAACCCTAGCATAATTCAAATATTCACTATACCCTTTTAGTTGGTTCACATAAGCAGAGACTCAGAAAAATAATATGAAGTTGTTTAGATTCTTTTATAATATGAAGTATTCAAACTCATCTCGCAAAGTTTACCCACGAACTTTCTTCACTTTATCACTCATTGGTAAGAATTTTTGAAGAATCTCTCAAGTTTGCTTTGAAGTAGTTGCATTAGCGAGCCTTTGTAACATGTCATCATCCAAGCATTGACGGGTGATCATGGTGGCCTTTCAAGCATAGTTTCTAGTGGCTTGTAAAGACTACTTTAGAGTTGGATATGGAATCTTCATTTTCCACCTCCGTATAACCTTTGTCAATGATCTCCCATAAATCTTGTGATCCCAAGATTGCCTTCACATGGATACACGAATTATCATAGTTGTCTTTGATGAACCAAGGCATTTGCAATGCAATCCTTCCATTTGTCATTTTCTTTTCTGACCACAAGTGACTCTAATACTACTCCGTTGGGAATCAAGAGGGCTAAAACACTTCTTTTAGGCAAGAGTCTGGATTGGATTTCACCTTTTTTTAAAAAAAAAAAAAAAAAATCAATCAAATCAAAACATTGTAATTTTTATATTGAAAAATGCTATATTTTATTCTTTTATCCTTCTCTCATCTTTTATTTCTCAAAATCATCATTAGATTTGTGTCTCCATATGTACCACATATGTGGACCACAAATCTAATGGTGATTTTGAGAATAGAAAATATGAAAAAGATATTAGTAGATGTTATAACATTTTTTTTTATATTCCACAAATTACTTTTTAACAATTTTTTTCACTTTTATATTACATTAAACTTTTTTATTATTATTCAAATAAAAAATTTACTAAAAAATAAAACTTTTTCACTTTTCTTTCAAAAAAATTATAATATTTTTCTTATTTATATCACATTAATTATTCTTATTATTATTCAAAATTCAAAAATTCAAACCCCAATCTAACCATTTGCTAATCATACCCTTGAGAACAAAATTAAAATAATTTTGGGGAAAGTACCTTTTACCCCCCTGATGTATCCACCATTGGCACTTGCACTTAGTCTCAAATGTTTAAAAAGTGACATTCACCCCCTAATCTTGACGACGTTTGTAAGTTAAACCCTCCGTCCACCTTTTCTGTTATTTTTTACGGAACCCTAACCACCGTGCGTTGCACGTGACTCTTTTATACCAAAATATTCCAGAATGCCCTTGGGGCTAAAGTGCCATAAAAAACAAAGTAAAAAAAAATCAAAAAATCAGAAAATCAAAAAATACAAAATCAGTCTTTGTGGTTGGCTTAATTACAAATCACTCCGTGTGATATAAAAAAAAAAAAAATAGTCCATGTGGTTGGCATAAATTATAAATCATCCCTGTGGTATTAAAATGAACTCAGAAGTTCATGTGGTATGCTAAAAAACATTTTAGTCCCTGAAGTCAAACTCTGTTAAAATTTTGAGTCAAAAAATAATAAAATAATAAACTTAAAAACTTAAAAATCCTAAACTTTTAAAAAAAAAAAAAAAAAAAATTAGACAGTGGGGGTGGCCGGCCAGCCACCCCCACTGTCTAAATTTTTTTTTTTTTAAGTTTATTATTTAAAAAAATATTAAGTATATAAAATTTAAAAATTAATTTTTTTTTTAAAAAAAAAAAGAAGAAGAAGGTGGCAGCCACCCCTTTCTTCTTTGTTTTTTTTAAAAAATTAATTTTTGAATTTATATTTTATATACTTATATTTTTATATTTACATTTTTTTTTTATATCACAGGAGATGATTTGTAATTTAGCGACACAAAAACTGATTTTGTATTTTTATATTTTTTGATTTTTTGATTTTTTTTTTTAACTTTTGTTTTTTGTGGCACTTTAGCCCAAGAGCATTCTTGAACATCTGGGTATAAAAAGAGTCACGTGCAACGCACGTGGCAGGGTTCCGTCAAAAAAACAGAAAAGGTGGACGGAAGATTTAACTTGCAAACGTCGTCAGATTCAGGGGTCGATATCATTTTTTTAACATTAGGCTAAAAGTGCTAATAAGGTGGATTCATCATAGGAGTAAGAGTACTTTTCCATAAATAATTTTTATTCCACCCACTCGAGAACATTGACTAAAGTACATGAGTATTTATAGTTACAATGAGTGCTTCTAGTCTTTCAATATTCAATTCATTCATTTACATCACACTAGGCTCTCACCTAAAATACAAATCCCAAATAACTCGCATAAAAATCCCATAAATCTAGAATAAATTAAAAATGAATATTAATTACTAAATCAAGTTTAGAAAACAACACCTTTTTTTTTTTATAAACAATATTGAAAAAAGGGAAAAAGATCAAGGTGAATCATGTCCACTCTTGATTCGTACAGCTGAAAGAAAGGGGAGAGAAATGGGAAAATG